>BRZM01001440.1:6986-26260 GCA_033238685.1 Lates japonicus
ATGTATCAACAGTACACTTGAAATGATCTTCTATTGTCTTTTTCCAGCTTTTCTCTCAGGAGTTCTCTACTGAAAGCATCAGTTCTAATGAGGAATCCTGAGGATGAAACAGATGGAAACAGAGACAGAAATGTTTACTGGACCTTGGTTTGTTGGAGTTAGATCAGCAGGAGCTCACAACCAGAGAAACACACTCAGGTTACTGTGAGCTTTGAATGACTGCTCTGCTGTGGAAGCAGCAGTGATCATCTCTCAGCATCTACACATCAACACACACATCCAGCAGGTTGGACTCACCCAGCAGCCTCTGGACAGATGTTCTCCATTCTGCAGCTGAACTGAGAGATCAGCAGCAGCTTGACAGACAGTAAAGCCTCCTCCTCCTCTGTGCACGCTACATGTCAGAGTGTCTGTGCTTTTCTCTGCAGCGGCTTCCAGGAAACACTTTGAGAAACGAGGACGTGAACCCACAGACATCACATGATCACCTGGTTAAAAACAGTGACAAAGACGTTTCATCTTTATTTTTATCCACTACTTTTCTGTCAGTGTGAAACAAAGAGGGGCAACTGGACTGAACATCAGACAGCAATCTCTTACAAACAGTAAAGACCTGCTTCATATCTTGGACCAACCCAGACTGACTTGGACCGCATCTCCATCAGTAACACTGATACCACTACTACAACTGATATCAGTGCTGTTATTAGGAATATTATTATTTTATATGTTGCATTATGAAGAGATCAAACAAGAACTTTATAAACACATCTGCAGTTAAACTTAATATAACTGGAGGCTTTTATGAGAAAGAGGAACATCAGCAGAACAGACTGAAGTGAGAAACCTCAGCAGCTTCAGTTCAGCTCAGTGAAACCATCAGGAGGAAGCTGCTGCTGTGACTTTACAAGAAGAGGTTTCAAAAGGTTTGTTAAAGGCCTGAAGAGTCTGAGTCTGTCTCCTCTGTTACATCCTGCTTCAAACATTCAGACAGGAGACACACTCCTGTTGGTTTCACCTTCTTAAAGTCTGATGATCAGATCCAAACTAACAACATATCTACCAACATGTTCTGTGTGGATCAGAGTCTGTCCCACATTCTCACTGCAGACTACCCGTACTAATCCGCTGCTGAAAATAGTCCCTGACACATGAACTGGTGACAGTTTAAAATTACAGTGCAGACTGTTGTGGAGCAGAACGTGTCTTTGACAACTGACGACAGAGGAAGATGCAAGTGTTGAGTCGTCCAGAGAGAAACAACCCGCAGGAAGAGAGCTAACCTGAAGACTGAGCCCATCAGCATCATCTACCTGGATGTTAGAGGTAAGTTGACCTGACACCTCACACCTGACTACACTATCAGATCAGTAGATTTAAGTTATTGGTGTAAATCCACACATACATACACAAAGCCACAGTTCTCCTGGTTTTCCTGGTTATTGCGCTTATTGTTGCTGTGGGTCTTTTGGTTCACATTTCACTGTCCTCTCAGGTCAAGTGGAGGTGGATTCAGAGGTGGAGTCTGTCCAGCTGCCCTTCAAAACCACAGTTCACCTGGATGGAAACATCAGAGTGGAGTGGATGGACAGAGACACCAGGAAGGTCCATGTGTATGAGAACGGCTCTGACCGACCTAAAGAACAGGACCAGGTTTACAGAGACCGAACAGAGATGAATGAAGACCTGCTGAGAACTGGAGACCTCAGTCTGACCCTGAAACACCCCACAGACAGAGAGACAGGAAGATACATCTGCATCATTTATAACAGGGATATTTGGAGAAAAAAACAGTGCTGCTCAAAGTCAAAGGTGAGAATGGTTTGTCTCTGGTTGTTTGTCTCTGGTTGTTTGTCTCTGTCTCACTGTCTTCTGTCTCCTCTACAGAGAGAACTCAGGTCAAAAATAAAACAGTGGACATCAGGAACAGAAGCAGCTCCACTGATCCAACTCCTCTGATGGCTGATCAATCAGTTCGATTGGTCCGTTGATCAGTGTTTGATGATTTCTACACTCGCCACTGCAGACACTTAGAAGGCTTCACAAACAAACGTGAAATCACTGCAGCTCTGACTTCTGTACTGCTGAGTCCTCATCCTGTCACACAGAGGGTTGAGCTGTTATCATGCAGGAGGATTTGAAACAATGCAAACACTTGCTGCAGTTTGATGAGTAGATACAGTGGATTACAGACTGCACAGCTCGCTGTCTCCTGTAAACATCACCCTCCAAACCCACCAGACGAGCAGCAGGTTGAACAAGAGAGATGTGCAGTAGAAGTCCGATCAAGGTCTTTACTAAAGGTTCCAGATGCAGGGCTAGACTGAGGCCAAGTCCAAAAGCAGAAAACTAACAGCACTAGGACATGACTGCTACACTACACAAAGACTGTGACAGAGGGAAGGACACAGACCAAATACACTGACAGAGGAGACAGTAGTAAAGCAGCATCAAACCAGCTTCACGTGGTTCAGTGTAAACAGGTAAAGGCTGTATCACAATCTGTGTATAAAGAGGAGAAGCAGGAACAACACAGAAACACACAGAGACCATCTGTTGAACCGACTGAAGCTCCTGTATCAGTACTGTAATGATGATGCTGCCACCTGCTGGCTGATTCAGGTAACAGCTCCACAGGTAACACAGCTCACAGTTTTCACTTCATGACACAGATTTGAAGAGGAAACAGAGCTGCTCGCCCCTCTCAGCCTAGAGAGACAGAGTCTCCTTCAAACATCTGAGAGCTGCTGGGACTCACAGTCAGACGAGCTGAGAGGAAGAGAAGATGAATTTATTCTGGGTGGTTTGTCAGTGCTCGTCTTAAATCTCATCCCTGTATTGTTTAGGATCTTCGTCCTCAGCTGTAACTTCTCTTTCTACAAAGAACAGAGGCAGTCTCAGTGTATTTGTTGTTGCTATGTTTGTCTTTAAAGTTTCGAGTCTGAAGTTGAGCTGTGTCTGAGTTCAGTCTGTTCGACTGTCAGATGACCTCAGGTTGAGTTATGAGTCTTTACTTTCAGAAGTCGAGTTTCAGAACCTCGTCTGGTCTCGTTGTTTCTCTCCAGAGTTTTATTTTCTCTGTTGTGGTGTTTCGATGGTCTCCTCTGTGTGTTTTGTGGTCTTTTGTCTGCTGCACTGTCAGAGGGTCTGAGCACTAACAAATTCAACAATGGAAATAATCCTGACTTATCTATTGATGACTAATCATCTGTTTTATAACAAATCCTTAACCTCCTGAAATGTGCACTAATGGATGTAAAATTAGTCACATCTAACACACTGGTTAAAGTCAGTTGAGAGGCGTTTACTGACCTTGGGCTGTTCTGCAGCAGAGCAGTGAGGTCAGAACTAGAGAGAGAAATGAGACTCGGGTCAGTTTAAGATTAGAAACAACTCGGAGAACTGAGAAACCAGACAGACAGACAGACAGACAGACTCTAAGAACCAGAGACATGATCTACAGTATCTCAGCTGAATGCATCAGGTTCCAACAGAAAACAGACTCCAGCTGTGTTCAGCTGTGTTTGACTGTGTTGCCAGTCATTATCTGTTTGTCCACAGGAGTTAGAGCTGTCAACAAACAAACAACAATTCAACAAACAAACACACAGCTGCTTTTACAGGGTATAACTGCTACATACGGAGATCTAAAATAAAGTGTTGCCAAATCTTTTCTTCTTTTACAAATAAAAAAATACCTCATGTATATGTTTAATGTGATACCAGCAGAGTTTAGACGTCTTTGTTTATTTTCATGGGATCAGACGTTTGTTCAGTCGTTACGTCTCAGTGGTTAAAAAGTACCTGTGTTTACCTCCATCAGCTTCGTCCTCTCTGTCAGATGTTTTCTAACATTCAGACGTTTTCAGTCAGAATGAATAAATCAGACAGAACAGGTTTGTACTCACAGAGCAGACACTGAAGAGATGCTCCGTCCATTCTGCCGCTCAGCGCCATGAGTCCACTTCCTCTGTGCAGGTCACTGAGGAGGTTTGAACTGAAACAGGTAAAGCACGAGTTCACATGTTCTTTTAAACCTCAGGTTTTTCTTGCTGTGATCGTTCCTCCTCTTCACACTGGACACAGGAAATTATCTTTAGAAATGTTTGAGGGGCTTTATTGGACTTTTCTAACAGAGGATTTAAAAGAATGACAATTTTTTAAATTTGTCACCATGTATGAGGCTTTTAATACACACACACACACACACACACACACACACACACACAGGAGACTGATACAGGATAAAAAAGGAGACGAAACCTTTGACCTCTGACCTCTGACCACCAGAATCCGATCAGTTCACCTGAGCCCAGGTGAACATTTGTATCAGGGCACCGCTGAGACGTCACATTCACAGACACACAACCTGACTACACAACACCACAGCTGTCTGAAAGGAAAAAATACAGTTAAAGTCAAATGAACTTTAAATGAAAGCAGCAGCTCCAGTTACTCGGCTGCTCTCTCTTTGAAATATCAGACACCTTCCTGTAAATGGTTCAACAGAGTCAGAGTGAACAGATGATGCAGTGATACTGTAACTACACTGACTGTGGTTCTGTCAGTGTTACTGCAGCGTTCACTGTGTATCACTGCGTAGATCTGGCTCTCTGCTGACATCTGGTGGTGAAACACAAAATGACACCTTTCTGTGATCCAACCTGACTTCCTGAAAGTCACGTGATGCAGACACAGAGAGAGACAGACACACACACACACACACACACACAGAATATGATTGAGAACATAGATTATTAAACATTTAATTAATCTGATCATTTTTCCATGTAGATTAAAAAAAATACTAATTACAGGTTTGAGAGTAACTATGGCAACAGTCTTTTTGTTGTGTTTACTGTCAGTAGGAATATTCAGACTCTGATATTTCATTGATATTTGACCACAGCTGTAACATCATGACTCTGCCTGTGGCTGCTTTCACTGCTCCCTCACATTCAGTTCTAACTTACACTTGTAGCCCTTATTGCTGACACATGGAGTGTGTCTCTTTAAAATGATGCTGGACTTTACGGGGATTCCCTGGACCAGTGAATGCAGCACCTCCATCCTCCTCTCTCTCTCACATCCTCAGTCTACTGTGCAGCAGCAGCATCACTGGAATCAGCATCAGCATCAGCAGCATCCGTGGACCAGGGCGCGACTCTGAGCTGATATGCTCCTCTCTTCCCTCATGGCTCCTTCTTTTCTACTCTTATCACATGTTTTGATCCTTTTCGTCCTCGTCCATGCCTCTGAAGGTAAGCGTGTGTGGAGGATGGTGTTCGTCCACTTTTTATTCTTATTCTGACAGAGGTGAAAGTGAAACTGGATGCAGAGTTTCCCTGCTGTTCTCTGGTCAGTTTTTCCAGAGGGAGATCCTTTTCTTTTCTCGTGGCTTCTCTCACTGTGACGCTGTTGTTATAATGTAAATGTATTTTTGTTGCCTGAATACACATGTATGAAATTCACTGTGTCTTATCTGTACGTCGGTCAGTTAGAGAAGATCCTGACTGAACTGACTTTACTGATGTCAAACCCTCCAGGAAGAGGCTGTTGGGAAAGTTTAACCACAGGTGTGTGAACACATTAATGTTCAACAGGTGTTGATGTTTAGTCCACTCAGTGGAGGATGTTTATCAGCTGAGACAGACAGACAGACAGACAGAGGAGTCTGGGTGTGTCCTCCACCAAAGTGAAACTGAAACTAAAAGGAAACTAAATTAAGTCTCTGGTCGATATTTAAACCTCCACATTCATGATCCCGTGTGTTTTTCTGGTTTGGTTTTTTCTGTCTGTGCAGTGATGAATCCACAGAGCTGTCCGTGGTCCTGAAGCCAAGACTCCAGACTCCTCTGGTTTAGTCTGTGTGTGTGTGTGTGTGTGTGTATGTGTGTGTGGGGATCTCATCACCCCCCTCCCCCTGTAGTATTTTCTTTAACACCTGTAGAGAGTGTGGAGGTGACACGGCTCAGACAATGAACTGAATGCTTGTGTATTTATTGCTATTGATAAAACCATTTGTCTCTTGTCCACAACAGGAGCTGTCTGACCTCTGACCTCTGACCTCTATGAGGCCTTCCTAAAGTAAACTGATAATCATGAGACTTTATTACTGAACAGTCATTATTCCTTTTAGGGTGGTGCTCCCAAGAAGGAATAATATGAATTAAATCCTATTATTTTATGTAATAATTAATTACTTTACTTTTTATACACGACAACAGTGAATGAACTGAAGAATAAAGAAGCTTTTTACTGTTTTGGTTTTTTTTTAGATCTAAGAGGTAACATGCGAGAGGTAAAGGTAAAGGCGGGAGAGGAAGTCACTCTGGAGTGTCAGGGTCCTACCCACGCTCCCATAGAGGTCTTGAAGTGGATCAGACCAGACCTGATGTCAGACCGGGGGTTAGAGGGCTACGTCTTCTTCTATCGAGATGAACGGTCTCATGAATCTTACCATCATCAGCTGTTCGTGGGCCGAGTAGAACTGAGAGACCCGGAGATGAAGGACGGAGACGTGTCTCTGATTCTGAGGAACGTCAGCACCAACGACACTGGAAGATACGAGGGTCACGTGTCGGTGAGCAACACAGGACGCAGGAAGAGAGCCCAGTCTGAGCTCTGGTGTGTCATCAAGCTGACCGTCGAAGACCCAGGTGAGTTAAAGACCTACGTGAACCACAGAATGAAACTGAATCCAGCACAAGGAAACCTCTTGCATTTCTAATTTTAGGTGCAACTGAAGTAAAATGAATAAGAACACCTCTTTGGTTTGATAGATGAAAAACCAGTAGATTAATCCAGTATGAAAACAGTGATGACAGTTCCCTGTCGGTGCCTCACACCTGTTCTCTTCTCTGCAGGTCCAACACATGAAGAAACCTGGTTCAGACAAATCGCTCAGGTCCTGGGGCTGGAAGAAAACCACCTGCTTTATGTTTTAGTTTCTGTTGCTGTTGTTGTGATTCTTCTGACTGGACTTTGTTGCGCAGTAATCAAGAAATATAAGAATCACAGTCAGAACTATGGACCCTCAATGCAGGAGTCTGAAGAGATGGCTATGAAGGCCCAAGACCCTTGTAGTTGTGATAGTCGGTCACACTGCTAACATCTGGAAAAATGTCTCTGTTGGACCTCCATTCTGTTTGAGTTGCTCTGGTCTCACTGTGTACAGTTTCTTTAATATGCTGAGAAGAAGCTAGTGGATAAAATGTTGATCTTTGATGCATCATCTGAACTCTTCACCGGTTTACTTTACTTCAGTGTTGTACTCAAGGTGAGCCATCATCCAAACAAATGAATAACAAGAGGGAAGCTTCAAAGTTCAGAATCCATCTGCTGAGAAAACAGGGGAGCGGCCTCCATCATCTTCCTCTCATTCTCTGATTCAGACACAGATGACGAAGTGGAAACTACAGAGAAAACTCTGGACAGTCCAAAGCTGATGTGGATAAGTGGAGTGAAAAGTGAAAAGGCCCATCATCCAATCAGAGAGAGAGCTTTAGCAAGTCCTTTAGTTTGGAATGGGTTTAAAAAACTGTAACATCAAACTCAATTGTACAAAGACTTTCTCGTTGCACACAGTGAACTGTCAGATGTGCATGTCTTAACGTCTTTTTTTGCCAGATGCCACTTTCAAACTTTGATTTCAGGCCAAAGCAAAGTCCTGGAAGCTTTCCAGTAAGATAAGGTGCCTCTTCTTTTCTGTGTTAAACCAGACCTGGATCTTTCCCTGACCCGAACCAGGAGCTGTGAGAGTCTGAACAGAACCAGGAAACTATTTCATAAAGCTGGAGTCTCTACAGGTGGATGATTGCTGCAAGATTTCCTCATTACGTCGACAGTAAAATGATCCAGTCGTAATGTGTCATTATTTATTGTTATTGTATGTAAGAAAACCTAATTCTACCAAAGTCTACTAAAATAATATTGTAGAATTATTCCTAATGAGATAACACCTGTGTAGTTTAGAACACATGAATCAATATAAAATAACATTATACATGTTACCAAAACCTGAATGTATCATGTGCAGTAACAAAGGTTCCACTGCTCTGCATGGCTACACACCCTGAACACTGGACGTTCTGCTGCATCATTGACTATTATTGTTCAGAGGTGGATTTATATTTATATTATATTCATAATTAATATAATTAATATAAATAACATTCACTGTATCATCACCTGATACTGAAGGCCACTGGTTCTCCTGCATGTTTGGAAAGGGAAAGGTACTTACTTACTTCAGATTGTCAAACCATCTATCATGTTTTAAAGATGAATGTTTTTCTTACAGTGATTATTTGTGGTGTCATATCCAGTCTGCTTTTTAACAAGTGTGGTTGTCTTCAACTTCTAACTGTCGTCTCAATAAACTGCTGGTCAAACTTTGTAATATTCCCAAACAGAGCTGCAGGAGGAGAGAGAATACGACAGTGTGTTTAACCTCATATTTTCAGACATACAGTCTCTATATAGTGTAGTGTATAGTGTATGCCACTGAGTCAGTCTACTTCTGGATCAAAACATGTACAGGACTCCTCAGCAGCCAATGAGAACATGGAGGGGGTTTGAGAGTGTATGACGTTTAAAGAATAAAGAATAATCAATTACCTTTAAAACCCTACAGGAGTATTTTATGAAGTATGGCTTCATTACACAAAAACATGAGTGTTCAAGTCAATATTTGTTCTAGTAGCACATTAATGAGGAAGTGTTCCTCCTTTTTGACTGTGGCTGAATCAAAAATTACACAATCAGTGATACACACCTGAAATAAACTCTATGAATGGTTTGTAAAAGGCTGCAGGTGCAGTGTGGAGGACAAAGATCTGGATCCATTCCTTTATCTGAATGAGACAGGATGAACTTTGTTTGGATAAATTTTGGGATTTTCAGTCACACTGTTGAGCAGGTCGGCCATGAAGCAGGAGGCTCCCACCACGGTAATTTATCCTGGGTAAATGTGAGACAGACCTGCTGATACAGGAGAGCCAGGATATGAGGGAGGATATAGGCTGCTTCTGAGTGCAGCTTCTTTTTTCGACCACTGGGGGCAGCAGAAACAAGCTGTGAACAAAACACTAACATATCAGGTGCAGCAGCAACAGAGCACACGATCACTCACATAGAGTGGTGCTTGTGTCCACATGATGAATCTAAGTCCAGTATTCCCTCTCTTTTAGCTCTGTTTTAGTCTCTAATAACTCCTGAGAGAAATCTCTGGCTCTAAAAGCTCCACTACGTTCACCAGCTGCTCTCTGACTGTGTCTGTCTGCTGTTTGCTGCTGAGCAGGTAGAGGACAGAGGCTTTTTACAGCTGTTTCTCTGAAAACAGCTGCCTGCTGCGACTGAAAACAACTCTGAGAGTAGTGAGAGTCAACTTTTACGCAGATGACACTCTAATTATACAAAAATGCAGTATTATGTTTAGAGGGTGGCGGGATAATACTACCGGTTTAATCAATTCCCACTACCTCTGTCTGGAAAACTGATAAAGGGTGTGTTAGATTTACAGTAAATGATCAAGCATTGATAATAGTCATAACACTGGCAGCACTGGTTAACTCATGCATCAACTTTCAGTGCAGCAGACAACATTGCAAGTCTATCAGACGATCCTGCGTGCTGAAAAATTATGCTCAAGGGATAACCACTGTATTAAAAGGTGATACCAAATGGTTCCTGATCAAGCTTTCCTTGATATTAGATCAATAAATTATCAGTATTTGGATCAAATTTAGAAGATACAGTTGTGTCAGATACATATTTAATCAACATTCAGTATAGTATAAACAGGTATCAGATCTGATTCAGTATTAGTAGATAATCAATACCAAGTGAAGTCAGGCCAAAAAACCTGATGGGTACATCCCTAATTTAAGCAGCTACTGAATTAAATGAGGAATTTCTTGATGTTTCACGAATTAATGAATCAAACTCTTCACACAAACACTCTGTACTGAAGCCTTTTCTGTGCAAAGTTTCCAACCGCTGAACAATGTTTCTGCTCTTTATAGTCTGCCGTTGTGGTTTTATCTATGTTTGTTCTTGTTATCTTCACTGAACAGAGGTGTGGATCGGTGTTAGCCACAACCAAAACGAAACAAGTCAAATTTTCCATCTCACAGCTTCATGAAACCCACAGAACCACACGACAACAACAACTAATGAGACTAAAGTTTATTGATCCTGCAGAGAAACCAGATCACTGCTGCAGGAACAAGAGCAGGCTCCAAAAAACAGACATTATAAATAACAACACAAAATAATGACTTCATTAACCAGTAAACTAATGGCAGGTATCATCAGATTCTGGTAAACAGGAATGAATAAATGAAAGGACGATAACAAGTAACATTGTAACCTTCTGAAACACTGAGAACTATGTGGACTTGTTGTTTGTCTCTGTAGCTGCATGAGGTTAATTTAGTGAGAACAAGACACACAACATATAAAATGAGTGTAGTTTGGTGTGAGAGGCTGTGGTGAGCAGTTACAGTCAGCAGGAGGACGTCAGTGGGTGGACCGGTGTGAAGGAGTGAAGGTCTACCTCAGTGAAGAGTAGACCACCTCTGGTTCTGGTGGACACGCTAAATAAAAACACACAGTTCAAATAATATGAGACACAGTAACTCAGCACAATAATAACCCTGTGTTAATTAACATATCTGGAAAACTGGAGGGAAAAACACAGGAAGGAAGTAAAACAGCAACAGACAGCAAAGGTAAGTCATTTCAAAACAAAACAGGAAGTAACGGAGTCCAGGACGGAGGTGACACAGAAACTACAACTGGTTTGTCTTGGTGTTTTATCGTCTTTCTTTTGGAGAGATATCAGAGGACTGATATCCATCTCATCACTGGGCTATAAATATGAGGAGGTAATGGGTCAGGATGTGGTTAGCTTAGCTTAGCATGAAGACTTGAACCCTGGTTCAGTCCGAAGGTCAAAGGTCAAACACACAGAGCAGCTGTACCTTTCATCTTTGGTTTTTTGTCTTTGATGTTGATTTGTCCATAACTGACGTCTTCTCTTGTCACTGCTAAGTAGACTGCAGCTGGATCACTCTCTGGAGGAGAAAACACAGATCAATCAGCCAATCACTCAATCAATCAATCAATCAATAATAAAACGTTCAGTTACTGCACTACTAGGACAAATATTTTTATTATTTTTCATGGAGCAATGTAGAGAGATTGTGTGTCAGTGTTCAGACGCCAAAGAGAGCCTTGCACAGGTTTAACAGAGTATGTGATGACCTGTGGATGAGGACAGGACTTTAGAAATGTCTGCAGTTTCTTTTCTTCCTAACACCTCTACTGTGAACGACCAAGGAGCAGCTGTTCATCAGAAACAGGAAGCTGGACGACCACAGAGCTGCACAATTCTATTAAAACAGGCTGAAGCTTCTGACCACAAGGTACAAAACATACACACAATCACACCATATACACGAAAGCATTAGAAACGGTATAAAACATGCGATGACCACATCAGTTTCAGTCACAGTTCGCTGGAAGAATCAGGAGGAAGTTGCTGCTGTGGTTTTACTACAAACCATCAGCTTTACTCAGGTCAGTTTGAGATTGTTTCTGCACCATTTTCTCTCAAGTACTTCAAACATCAGCAGTAAAAGTACTTCATTGTGCAATAACTGTAACTGGAGCTGCTTTTAACTACATCAGATACTGTTAGATGATTTAATCCATCGGTTCCCAACCTAGGGGTCGGGGCCCTCCAAGAGTCACCAGGTGAACCTGAGGGTCGTCTGATTCATTTTCATGTTTTCACAGCAGGAAGGATCTGGGTTTGAACCCTAATTCTCTTTGGGGGTGTCCAGTTCAGTTTGAATGGACATAAACGAGAGGACATGAGGACGTCTGCAGGAGATTTAACCCTGTGCGTCAGTATTCAGACACAACGAGGACTTTACGTGTCCATGAGAGTCCTGCAGGTTTAACAGAGTATCTGACGACAGGTTTTAACACCTCTGCTGTGAATGACCTCACTCTGAATATAACTGAGTGTTCATCAGAAACAGGAAGCTGGACGACAACAAAACTGTTTGTTTCTATTAAAACAAGATGATGCATTTCACCACAAAGTACAAAACAGATAAATACATTGTCACACTTAACACACCTTATCATCAGATCACGCTGCATTCACAGACCACACCAGCTTCAGTCACAGCTCAGACTGGAATCAACAGGAAGAAGCTGCTGCTGTGGTTTTTACAAGAACATTTAAAATAAACTGCACAATTATCATCTTTAATAACGGTCAGTCTGAGACTGAGGCTGAGGATCTCTGGTGTTTAACAGGTGGTAGGAAGCTCTGCCTGACAGACTGAACTCTGGGTAAAAACACATAGGGGTTTCTCCTGTTCGACCAGAGGTCACATGTCTGATTTCAGGTGTGTGTGTTGGTTCAGTGTTTTCCAGCTGATTGCTCCTGCTGGTGGGAAGCTGGTGAGGGATCTCAGCCTCTAAAACATTTTTTCCTGGAGAGCACTTTGTCACTTCTGTTTTGAAAGACAGTTTGTCTGTTTATTGGCTTGAACCCTCGATGGCTCGCGACGTATGATCACCACCAGCTCTGGTGGATCATGTGACCAAACTGCTGCCATGAACCACAACAGAGAATCCAACAGTTTGTGTCCACTAACAACACAACAAACACTAGTGAGGTACTTTTACTGTACTGGAGTATTTCTATTTGTTCCTCCTGCTACAGTCAATAATAGAACTGGTTGTCATGTAATATTATGAACAGGAAGTTCACAGCTACATGTTTTAAAGCAGCATTTACATGTTGACAGTTTTTTTTCTGCTGCTGCGAAAGATAAAAAGAGACCTGACACATGTGAAGACGTTTTATCTGAATCGGAAAATTGAATGACCGCAGATCAAAACAAGTCAATGTGTGAGTCAGGGTGTAACACAAACACAATCAGTCCTGGTTTAAATGTGTCACATAACAGACATAAATGTGTAAAGTTCTAAACTCGATGTTTTCTGTCTTTAGTCTAATAACATCTCTGCAGGAACATGTGCAGGTTGAGCAGAAACAGGAAATTGACGACCACAGAGCTGTTAGTTTGCTGACTGATCTACCAGGTACAACACACAGCGGAAGAACTTTGGCCCATTTCCTCTTTAGAAGACTGTCAGTCTTGTTTAATGTAAATAAGTTCTCGTGTCTGCTTCTTTCTGTCTATTAGAGTTAAACAATGAACAGAAGCTTTAAAAAATCAATTGATAAATGAATCCATCGATGAATCTATAAAGGAGGAGGAGGAGGACCTGATGGGAGCTGCCTCTGCTCAAACATCACTAACCATCATAAACACCTGTGTACCTGTGACACCACTCTACAGAGAGAATATCATTGACCCAAGACAAAACAAATCCAGCTTCAGCAGCACCACAGACAGCTCCTCATCAATCAGCAGAGTCTGAGTCTGAGTTTCTGAGCTGAGCTCACCTGCCAGGTGTGTTCAAGGTCTTAATGTAAAGGATCTGAGTTCAGTGATTTTCATGTAGCGCCATCATCAGGTCGACATTTTAATTTGTACAAAACTCTGGTTTATGATCAAACACCCGCAGAACAACTGGAGTTCCCATCAGCCTCAGCTGTTTTCAGTGTTACTGCTAATCAGCTAATGTTAGCATGTTGGTGTTAGTGACGAGTCAGAGCACAGCCTCACAGTCTCATGGGCTGTAGACTCCTTTGTTCCTGGCGCGGACTACATGGTGATGAAGAGCAGCTGTACCTCTCGCCTTTTCCTCGTCTTTGACTTTTTGTCTTTGATGACTATTTGTCCATAAGTGACGTCTTCTGTTCTCACTGCTGAGTAGACTGCAGCTGGATCACTCTCTGGAAGAGAAAATACAAGGTACATTACTGCAGCTACTACAACTCATACCAGTACTGTTAGTATAGTTACTGATACTGTAGTGACCATTGTATAATATTCAGATTATTTGCACTCCTACTACAATCAATGATAAAAAAAATGTATTGTCTTATAGTACATGAATCAGAAGTCCACAACTACAAGTACTAAAGTAGAATTTACATTCTGATTTTTTTTCTTAACACTGCTGCTGTGAAAAATAAAAAGACTTAACTCATTAAAGAGTAAAACAGTTTCCATATTGTCTGTGTGCAGAGTGAACAGAGACATGAATGTGTAAAAGTTCTCTAAACCTCGATGTTTTCTCTGTCTTTAGTTCAATAACATCTCCAAGAAACATGTGCAGGTTGAGCAGAAACAGGAAACTGACGACCACAGAGCTGTTAGCTCTCTGTTGACTGATTCACTGCAGGGCAATACAAACACAGTCCAACCAACCAACCACAACACACACACAGTGTCTTCAACACAGCACACTACACTACAGTCTGAAACCTCATGGACTGAAGAGGATTCAATCTGATCAAGTTGATGTTTGGGAAACGAGCATCATTAAAGCAAACCAAATGTAAATAAAGTGTTTTGTTAACAATCTACAGTTGTATGTAAAACTTAAAACGTTGGTTGATTTTTGAGGTGAACAGAAATAAATCCAACCTCTGCAGCATCTTTAAATGTTGATGTTACTTTTGCAACATTTTTGCAAAAGTTTCAACCTCCAACTCTGAAAAAAATATTTTAGATACAAAAGGTAGACACAGAAACCATGTCAAGTTTTCAGATGTTATAAAAACATCCTGACATTCCAGTTTCTAAAGTTTTTTAAAATGTCTCCTCTCAAAACTCCACACAAAGAATAACAGCACACAAATGTACACATCCCTCTGTTTGTAATTGTCAGGCCCCTTATAAACAGAATATATAGTCTCTTACATGAACCTGGTCTTAAAACCTTCACTCATTTGAAGCAGTGAGATGTCGCCACAAAGAGCAATACAAGTCCACACACGCACCTCTGCTCCCTCTGATTGGCTGTTTCTGGTGATGTAATATTTTGACGTCAGCGTATGTGATGTCATCAGTGATGTCATCTTCTCTGTCTTCCTCTTTATCAGCTGGAAAAAAACAATAAAACAAAAAAAAAACAATATAATTTCCAATATAAAACTGATAAAAGACAAATTTTATTTATTATTTATTTTTAAGAAAAATGTAAATGTAGATTAAACCTGGAAAAATTAACATCAACAGAAATAGAATGTAGAATAATGCAGATAATACCTCAGTCTGTGTCTCACCTTTATGTTTCCTCTGAACACATCGTCTCAACAGTAGAACCAGTAACACCAGAACAACCAGAGCACAGACAGAGACAACAACCTCCATCACAGGGAAAGGAGGAGGAGGAGGGGTGGTAGGGGTGGAACCAGAGAGAGATGTGGATGCAGGTGTAGGTGTGGTGGTGGGTTTCTCTAAAATGATCAAAAATAATTAGTGAAATTGGTTAAAAGAAAATGGTAAAATATTCACTTATTTCACTGTTGAGAAACTTTGAATAAGAAACTAGAATTTATTTTTCCTTTTGTTCTTCTCCATTCAGTTTATCAGACTCTAAATTCCTCATCATTAGTGCTGCACTAATGAAATCAAAACAGAAAAATCAACGACTGAAGAATCCTGTTTGTCCTCCTGACCTGTGACAGTGATCCAGCTGGATGGAGACTCTCCATCACTGCTGATGTTACACTTGTAGAGGCCTTCATCAGACTTGGTAACATGGTGGATGGTCATGTGACCTGTAGGCTCAGTCCTGATGAGGGAGCCATCTTTATAGAAAGCAGCTGGGAGAAGGTTGGAGGAGTGGTCTTTTGTTTTACAGTGCAGAGGTGACATCATGTCCTCCATCACAGGGAGGATAGGACCTGCAGGATCACTGATCCACTTAACACAGAGACAAACTACAGCATTTCTCATCCATTTACACAGCTTCATCAATACTAACCCATAGTCTGATCTTACCAGTGACAGTGATGTTGATGATACTGGTTGCTCCCTCTGGACTCACACCAGTAAACTCCACTGTCCTGTTGAAGTGTTGCATCAATGTTACAGGAAGAACCAGCTGGTTTTCCCCATTCTTTACACTCAGCTCTGGTTTTTTTGGTTGTCGTCCTCCACAGCCTCCATCCAGCAGAGCTGCTCGCCTCCTCAAGCGCCCAGAGAGACAACCTCCTAAAAAACTGAGATCTGCTGGGGACTCACAGTCAGACGAGCTATGTGTTGAAATGGTGTGCGTTGAAAGTTTTTCTGGTTGTCAAACAAACACAAAGCTCCAAACAGCTTGTGTGACTGTTTCTCTGAAGCTGGAGCAAACTAGGAAGATGACTGATGTCTGCTTTGACAACAGCTGCCTGTTTAATGCTGCAAGAGTTCAGTGTCTCGACTGCGCATGTTCTCAGAGTTTTCAGCAACATATGAGTTCAACATGTAGTCAACAACATGAAAACACTTGAAATGATCTTCATTGTCTTTTTCCAGCTTTTTCTCTCAGAGTTCTCTACTGAAAGCATCAGTTCTAATGAGGAAGAATCCTGAGGATGAACAGATGGAAACAGAGACAGAACAAGTTTACTGACCTTGGTTTGTTGAGCAGATCAGCAGTGAGCTCACAACTACAGAGAAATGAAACACAAGAGTTTGACAAAGGAAACAATGCTACTTAAAAGCTAACACTCAGGTGTGCATAGAAAAGCAGTTTATTAGGAACACCTGTTTATTTGTGCAGTTACACAATCAGCCAATCATGTGTAATTGATACAGTCCTGCAGATCCAGGTCAGGAGCTTCAGTCATTGTTCACATCAGATGTTTGAATGGGGAGAAAATGTGATGTCAGTTTGAGCGTGGTATGATTGTTAGTGTCAGACAGGCTGGTTGGAGTATTTCTGGATTTCAACACAACAATCCAGAGAAATCAGAGGAGCATGAGCGCTCAGTCTGATGAAAAGGCTTCAACATAACACAATGTCAGAGAAGTGAAGAGGTCTGAACAGCAGTGTGTGGCTGGATGTTTGCATCAAATAAATGAATCTGTCTGCCTTCCCTGTTTTCACTCCACATGTTTCACTGCTCCAGCTGATTCTTCTCTTTATTATACTCAGCTCTTTGTGTCACTTTCTGCTTTTATTGTTTGGTTCTTGTGCTATTACACTTTTGAGGTGTTTAAAAACAGTTCAAATCATTATTACCATTATCATTCTGATGTTCACTGAGTGTTGGTTGATCTATAATGAACCATCAGTCCTCTCTGAACCACACCAGTGACTGAAGACATTAGTGTCCCAGTTAAAGTCAGTCCATCATTGTTGAACTTCTTCCCTGTCGTCACTGAGACCACTCCAGTTCCTGTGTGGACCTGCAGCTTGTTACTGACCTGAGTTCAGCCTGACTGTGTTTTCATGTCCTCTCCTCCATCATCAGTTATTCCAGAGGCAGCAGACAGGTTCAGACAGACAGACAGACAGACAGACAGCACTCACAGAGCAGATGTAGAGACGTCTCCTTCATGGTCCTGCTCGGTGCTCTGTGATCAACTGTTGAGGTTTGTTGGTAGAGAGGCTGAGTGAAGCCCGCCCTCTTCCTCTGTGTCACTGTGGTTTTCTCTCCTGCTCATACAAACACACTGAGTTAGAACGTCATCTGTCTTTACTGGACTACAGCTCAGCTCATCACACTGAGCCACAACATCACTCTACACACTCTGATACCCGCCTGTCCTGGCTCAGAGAAAACTGGAAGATGAGCTTTATTTCAATGTGAAGACACAGATCAGAAAGTGAGTGTAACATCTCTGCTCTGAGTCTGGTTCAGGATCTTTGTCCAATGTTCCTGTCTCTCTCTGTCTCCTCGTCTCCTGCATCTCTCTCTGTGTCCACCTTTGCTTCAAAGTGTAGAGGCCCAATAGAAAAAGTCCATTGTTGCTAACGGCTTAAAGAACAGACATGTAACCAGAGCTGAACATAATGTGAGTCTTTGTTGAACCAACATCACACATGAAGCTTCTCTTCTCTGCAGCTCTGAGACGCTTCAGCTGAAGGTCAACTTTCCTCTGCTGTCAACACTAAACTTTATTGACACTGTGCTGTGGATCACAGTCTCTGCTTCTTATCAGGGTGGTTTTCTACAGAGCAGCAGAGGGCGCTGTTTGTCTGTGAATCAGAGAAAGAGATCATCATCACTTACTATCTGAACACTGTTCAATACATTTCTGCTTCCTGTGGAAATCCAACATGTTTCTGAGCCTCTCTCTGGTTTGTTCAGCTTGTTAAATGTGTGTGTTCAGATCTCCTCATTCACACACACCAGCTTCATTTCCATGTGGAGTTGTCAGAGTGTTTTCTCAGGGTTGTGGTCTGTGCATTCATGACTAGATTTTCCTGCTGTGTGTAACAGGTTGTAGAAATCAGTGCTGTGAGTTTGTAGAGACACACATGTCATTCTGACTGTAGGACAGATGTCATCACAGACCTCTATAATGTCCTTACAGACAGGAGCTTTGCCCTGGTGGATCCACTTTAGCCAGACCTTCAGCTTGGTTCTGGTTCTGTGATGATGAACAGGATCAGTGCAGCAGAGGAGGACATGACCTGGTTGAAACAGCAGGTGGAGCTCTGCCCTCATGAGCTGGGAGGAGCTTCTCCTCTCAGTGTCTGACAGGAAGTGCAGGGTGGAGGTTCTGAGGACACAGGACAGGATGAAGAGCAGCTCTCACACCTTCATCATCATGTTCATCAGCAGCACCTGACACTGACTCTCAGCTGAAGAGAACCCCTTCAGACAGTCACTGGGTTCTGATGAGCAGGAAATAGAAGTGATGTGAGCTGTGTGAAGGAGGAACTAAGTTACAGACAGTGAAACATCCTCCACACTGTTTCATGCTGAGTGGTTGATGAGTGTTTTTCCTCCACACACCATTCATGATCTGCTTCACACTTCAATGTTTGTCTTGACTCGGACTCTGGAGTTCTCATGAGCTCGGACTATGATCCGCCTCTAGACTGACGGACCATTAGAAAACTCCTCCCTCGGTCTCGGGTGCAGCTCTTGTCTCAGTCCGGGACTTTCCACCGTTTCCTCTTCACACAGCTTCGTCTTAAAGCGGAAGGTTTCTTGGTTTAATGTGGGTTTGCTGTAAATAAGGCGGCTCCTGGATGTTGATAGGAACCTGTTGGATCATCGGGACCAGTTGGACTGATCATGTCTGTTTCAACATCTGCGTCACTGTGGACTCTGCTGTCTCTCTGGGTCCTGGTCTCTGCCTCTGAAGGTGAGCTCTGCTTTGATTCAC
>BRZM01001441.1:0-10343 GCA_033238685.1 Lates japonicus
GACAAATCAACATCACGGTGCTGTACTGTAGCTGAGGAGCGACTCACACCTGCTTGGAAATAACAACAAAAACTACACCTTTAAAATGAAATCAGTGATAATATATTTAAAGAAGGTCTGTAACTAACAATTCTCATAATTTATATTATCAGTTAATTTACAGTTTAATTTCTTGCAGAGACGATTGATCATTTTGCAAATAAAAAGCCAAAGTTATTCAATTTTCTACCACAACAAAACAAAGAAGATAAGGAGATCTTGTGTTCAGCTGTTGGTGATTCAGTTCAGCTGCTGTTTGTACACAGAGACACCATAAAACACAGAGATGAATCATCACCTCGCTGACACAAAGGCAGTATTTATGTGTTAATAGATTTCATTGTATTGTGCAGGAAAAACAGGTTCATTCCTACATCATTACACCCACCGAGCATTCCAGATTAAAGGTCCAGTATCTACTGATAACTGATGAATACAGCGCTGGGAGCCCTATACTGCTACATGTGCATTTCTAATGCTGTTTCTCATGCTGTACAAACATTAGTCATTTTCTACAGTACATCAGTCCAGAGGGGCAGCTCCTGCAGGCTGGGGTTTCATCCTGCTGTGGAACCAACTCTGTCTGAGGCCTACAGCCTCAAACATCTGTTGTAATTTCTGTCAAATTGAATTTTTATTACCTGGTCATTAAAGCCGCAGCAATGGCAAAACCAGATGGGTTCTTGCTGACCTTACAACTGCTTCTTTTTTATGGTGTTGGTGAAAATTGAACCAAAGGAAGCCGTGCGCTTTATAAAATTAAGGCAATCATTCCCACATTCCTGAGACATGGGGGGCACTGAGGAGGGCGAAGAGGGGTGCAGAGCAGCAGTGAGGGGAACGTATGATTTTCAGTGTGTGTATATACGTGTTCACATATATATATATATAGTACATGTGCTTCTTCATGGGCTCCTGCAGAATAAGGGTGGCTTGTATAAAATGTGTTTAAAATGATTTCCTACATATCTGAATAAAAGAGAGGAGTCACACTGTCGGAGTGTTGACTGGTTATTTAGAAATGGTTCTGATACTGGTTGTACTTTTATTGATCGTACTGCAAGTGGAAATTAAATATCAAATTGTTTTGTTTAATTAACAAATTTAGGCTATCAACCATCAGTGTTTGGATTGTTTGGTCAAACACAGATCTGCAGTATATCACACTGGGAAAACAACGTTCCAGGGCCCTGCACATGCGTGTGTTCCTGAGGGGGGCCTCCTGGCTGTACGGTTAGAGGCCAGGGTCAGTTCAATAACACACGCAACATATAACCAGCATGGCTGAGAGCTGTCTCACTGGGAGGGAGGGCTGCTCCATCACTGGTCCCAGTGGGGAGCAATGGACGGATGCTGGGTGTGTTTATTAGAGACAGAGGGAGGGGAAAATAATTCTGTGAAGAGAGAATTCATCTCAACATAAAGTCTGAACTCATAACTCTGATTTCAGATACACTTCAGAGACACTTGTTAAAGAATACTGTAACTCCACTGCAAACCGTTAGAAGGCAACCATACAACCACAGTTATCAAAGGACAGATGGGAAAAATATTTATGAAAAACATGATAAATGAGAAAGATACCAGTTGCAGGTGTTTGCATACAAATCCTCAGACTGAGCTGTGTAAAGTCTGAGAAATTGTCTGTTGGACACAAAGACTAGAAAGTTGTGCACGGATGGAGTTTGAAAAGAAGCGAGCTCACCAAACCTCCACTGTGAGCAGATTTCTGACCGAACATTGGAGCTGTGTTTTGTAGGTGCCAGGTTTAGAATTTCTGGTTCTGCTGCATTGATTTTCATTCTGTTCTGTTCTGTGTCTGTTGACTTGGAGTCTGACAGTTTTCTTTGTGCTTCATCTGCCTGCTTTAAACTTTATTTCCATGAATGACTTTCAACACCCCTGATAGATAAGATTTTTCAATTCTAAACTTTTGTTCAAGGCTGGACAGATACAGTGAGCAAACAAATAAAATGGTCCCATGATTGTTCTGTGCATAAAAACAATGAGTGAATGAGAATCAGAAAAAACAGGATTGTCAGGAATAGAAGAGAAGGATGGAGATGGAAATTAAAAAGAAGTGGACAGATTGAGAATGCTGCGGAGTCGAGAGGAGAGATTTCTGTGAGTGAGAGGAGTGTGAGTTTGTAGGGCTGAGCAAAATGGAGTTCATGCTTTGCAGGCTAAATAGAGGGGGCATCTAAACCCAGAAATGGTGCTTCCTTTCACATGGCAGTAAGCCCTGTAAAGTATAATATTACATTCATGTTTATATTCTCCCTCCCTCCCTTTTCCGAGTTCTCTCAGTGTCCGTAAGCAGGGGATGATGCTGCCTCTGTCACATTCACATCAATGTTTCACACAAACTAAAGTCTGCACACTCACGATCCACAACAGTCTTATCATTAGTCTCAAATCCCAGCTGACGTCTTCTTCTCTGGAATTCAAACTTCATGGAGCTCAGAAACACCTTTTCCCCGTGTCGTGATGGAGGGAGCGATGACACGCTGTGACAGTAACTGTGTGTCAGAGGATACGGCCAGCTGGCGAGAGGACAGACAGACTGCCAACTGAAGCCATCAGAGGAAGACCGAGACAATAGCAGCTTTTATTTCTCCACTGCACATTCCAGTGGAAGAAAGGAGCGCGCCTGCTGTTTGAACCAGAGGCAGACTAGTTCATCATGTCTGGGTCACGGTACTTCCCACTGCCATTGTCATTTTGTACCTCTGTGCTGTAATGTCACAATGAGAGATTTTTCCAGTGTTGCTGTAGATCGTTTTTTTTTTTTTTTTTTGTACAATTTCCCTTTAATCAACAACATGGGATCACATTTCTCCTGTTGTATCATCATCAGTTGCTTTGAATCTGGTGTCACTGATGCGGTGGTAAGTTGTTGGTGTGGGACACTGACATGACTCCTGTCACGTCCCTGAAGACCATAACTCATCATGTCACTGGGTTCATAAGGTCACAGCTGTTCATACTAAAAACACCAGGAAAAACAATGGCTGCCGTCTTTGTGCTCCTGCCAATGTACTTGACAGGTCCGTGTGTATTTTCTATTTAAATATTTATGATAAATATTTATTTATTGACTGATAATTTTACCTACATTTGTCACCAAAACACCAGAAAAGATAATTTCTCAGAATATAAATTAAAGTGTAGCTGATCATCATTGTCATCTCTCAGCACACAGGAATCCAGTCTCTCCACCGACAGTAGCCTCAATAAACCAGAATGCACTGCTGTTGCTACAAGCCACGCTGTGTAGCGAGTGAGAGCCATAAATCATTTTCGCGACTCGAAAATGTCGCTCTCGCTCTCAGAGCTGACAAGTGCCAAGAGCAACAGGATCAGGCTCATTCTTCAGGGGATTTTGGAAGGAATTCTTGGTAAAGAAGGAGAATTACTAACTGAAGTAATTCTTGATAAGTAAGGTCGAGGAAATAAAGCAGTAAGTGATAGCACAAAATGACAACTGGTACGCATCAGGGGATAGCATTTTTCAAAGTATAAGAAGGTGGAATTTCCTTCAACTTCACAAGAGGCCTTCATCCATTTTTCAATTGCAGTTTAAATTTTTCCTACATTTCATGGATTATTAATGGAGATGTGGCAGAGATAAATTAGTTCCTCCATCTCTCTGCTTCTTGTTTTTTGGCTTTTGTCTTCACGGTGTTGAAAATAACACCTTTTCACCCAGGACACGTGTTGTTATCCAGCGTTGTTTGAAAGCCATATCACCCTCTAGGATGTTCTTTTCTTTTATTTTGGAAAGGTCAGCGATGCCGACGCTGGCCCAGATGCAGAGTAGCACGGAGCTCCCCCAGGTGCCCTCACATATCCATGTCTGCGGGTGTTGAGACGGTGTCAGCCGGGGCATCCTGTTGTCCCCGCTCAGGAGAACCTGTTTCCTCCTGAGCCACGGCTCCAGCTCCAGCACACTCTTCCTCATGTTACAGAATACACAGAGAAACAATGGCACAAAGCTGGGCACACATATAACAGGCACAAACACACACGTACTCTTATTATATTAAACAAACAGAGAGGCAGAGATGAGACACCTGCACTGTGCCTCCTCTGTTTCAGGGAAAATATGATGGTTGACTCAGGCAGAGAAAACTGTTGAATCCTGTCTTCAGTTCAGCAGGTGTTTGTTAAGACTTCACATCCACGTGACCTGCTCTGGAAACCTTGAAAGATCCTTGACATTTCTCTTATACGCCACCATGAGCAGGTGATGTGCTCTAGGCCTTGGGTTAAAGATCAGAATCCAAGACTGAATGTGATGATTCGGATCATTTATATTGGAAATGCTGAAAAGTACCTGGAACATTTAGAGGATATCTGAGAGAGAGGAAACAGATTCTGGATGATCAAACTGAGTAAATCAAAGTATAAGAACAGATCTCATATCAGTGGGATGATTTAAGGTCAGAGGTGGAATCATATTAATGACATGTCTGGAACAGAATGAAGCATTTTCTCTTTTTTAGAGATAAGTTCTCTCACTTTTCTCATTTGTAAATGTTGTATCAGTAATAAATAACTGAGCACATTTATAGGAACAAATCTCAGCTCTTTATTCTTCATTTGAGAATTTCCCTGTTATGTTACTTCTGCTCCAGGGAACGACCGCAGGCCTGTTTTTCATTTCACTACATTTATATTCCAGCTGTAGGAGTGTGCAGACTGTAATCAGCATTATTATAGAATCTGTCTAACTATCAGACAGCAGAGAGAACAGTTCAGTTAGTTCCAGGTCAAACTGCTGCTGCAACACTAAAGTGCTGATTTCACTTTAATGCAGAAATAATCACACAAGACAATAAGAATATGGCCATTCTGCCACCGAGTTCCTTTAAAGAAAAAAGTAAAAATACTGATGTACTCAGTGGGTGGGGGGATGGAAATACAGAGTCTATGACGAAGGACAGAGTCTGAGTGAGCTTCAGAGAGTTTCACAGAGCTTCAGAGTCTCGCAGAGTTTCACAGAGTTTCACAGAGCTTCAGAGAGCTTCAGTCTCACAGAGCTTCAGAGTCTCACAGAGTCTCACAGAGCTTCAGAGTCTCACAGACTCTCACAGAGCTTCAGAGAGCTTCAGGCTGAATAATCTGCGGCTCGTTGTGTAAACAGACGCGGAGAAGAGCCCTCAACCAAACAGAGATTTCAGGCGCAGATAGAGAGCAGAAGCACTCCTGCAGGAGGAGGAATAAATGAGAGGAGTGGTCGAGATAAGAGGAGGTGGGGTGGGGGGGGCGCGCGCGCACACACACACAGACACACGTCCGGGCTGTGTGCGGTGCGCACGCTGCCCAGGAGGAGGAGAAGGAGGAACCAGAGATCTTAGGTCGTTTAGTTAACATCACGTCCCCACCGCCTCGAAAGCAAACACGCTCCTGAAGCTGCGGAGGAAGAGCAGAGATCGATGTGAGAGAGAGCGCAGAAAACTGTCAGCTGTCAGCACCTGGACTCTCCCGACCCGAAGCTGCTGCTGCTGCTCCTCCACACGAGCTGCGAGCACACAGGACCGCGCACTCTAGCACTGGTTTGCGGGACAGTGGTGAGAAGTCCTCGGAGTCTGTCCCGGGCATGGACACACCGCTGCTCTGACTGATCGGATTTTTCTCTGCACACTCTTCAGTCTGAATAATGGTGAGTGTCAGACCGTCCGCACTGCTCCTCTCACCACACAACCGCTTCATCTTCTCCCTCTCTTTCTGCTCTTAAAACAATTTGATCCTCGTGGTTTCGTCGCTGCGTATTCTGCTCAAATTACCAAATTAAATTAAAACAAATTCAAATAAATTCAATGAAATCCAACAGTCTGTAGAGAGCGAAATATTTCTGTTTACGTGTATTTCCCCAATGTCGGTGCTCACATTTAAATCAGAGTAATGAGCCCTGAATTCGCCTCCCGCCTCTGCTGTTTGGGTTTTCATTTTTTCTTCGACCGTGATAAGTTTCTAATAAAATAAACAGACTGTAAATGACATTTGATAAAGTACTGACAGTTTATTTCTCCAACCTACAGCTCTCCAGTTAATTTTACAGTCACTGTAAAATAAAGTTGACAGTATTTAAAACTGTTAATTTACATGTAATGAGTGTTAAAGAAAAGAAAAGGAGCAGATAGAAATGTTATTAATGCTGATGCTGATGTGAAAGGCCTGCTACAAACACCAAGCTCCTGCTCAACTCATTATTGACTTCGTAGAGACAACACATATTCTACTAAGAGGATTCTCTGTTTCCTTTTCAGTGTAGTTTCAGTGTAGACATATTTCCAGCTGAGGATATTGTCACATAATTTCCCACTTCAGCTCAACTTATTCACTCGTTTTAATTGTGAGAGTCATTAATAAGAACAGACCCCCCCCCCAGTCCTCCATCAGTAAATCAGCTATTTGTGTCTCAGTGAAGCCGTTTTAAAGACGTCGGAGGAAAAGTGTGTTGAGGCACCTTCTCTTTTGATTGAGCTCCTTTGTTTTTCTTGGTGCAGCTTGAAACCCGTGCAGCTTTTTGCTCGGCTAAGTACAGAAGATTGCACCCAAATCACTGACACCCCCTCAGCAGCCATGCACGGACCCTCATTAACTAAATTAGGGGAGCCTCGCTAAGCATTTTTCAAAGGCTGGTATTCATATTTTTCAAGGACCCCTTCATGGCTCCAGACTAGAAACTCACCCACTGTGTTTTGCCAACCGTTTAAATCACCTTTAAACATTTCTATCAGCTGCAGTCTCAGTCAGAGGAGCAGAGATGAGGCCTTTAAAAATGTAAAGAAAGAGAAAGCAGAGAAATCTGACTTCACATTTTCTTACAATTCTTAGAATCTGGTTAGATTTTAATTGAATTTAATTACCTTCTCTAAAATTGTAATTTCATTTTGAAATATTTTATGGGAAATCAATCAACACATTTCTTTTTAAACTGAATTCAAATGTACATTGTGTTGAAATAAAATATTCAGGTTATATTTCGTCATAGATTTGAGCTTTGTTCAGTCGTATCTGTTGCACGGCGAGTAAACTACAGAGAAATGTGTTTCTCATATACCAGCTCTCAAAATGTCACACTCAGCTCTGACTTCTCGAAAATAAACTGGGCGTACGTTTCTCCTCGTCAGTGTCAATGATCTCTGGTCTGACAGCTTGTAAATCTCCTTATATACCTGTATTTTAACTCACAAATAATACCCAGGGTCTGATGGAGGGGGTGGGGGTGTGCTCGGACCACATACTGAAGGTGTGTGCTCGGGTGTGTTTGATTTAACACTGTGGTTCGTCTCCTAATAACATTAGGCCCCATTTCTGGACTCGGTCTCCACGGCCGGCCCAGGACCCTCTCAGTCAGCCTCTCTCCCTCTCCTCAGCCTTCATGGTTCTTATTACTAGCTCTAATAAATTGTGAATAAGCAGCAGCTCAAAAAGTCCTGGGCTGTGGAGAATTCCCCATCCTGTAGCGCAAGGCACCCCCTCTTAAGAAAACACAAATTAATTCCAAACCCCTCTGTAGCCAAACGTTTGTGGAATGATAAATATTTTCATAGGAAGCTCTGCTCTTCCTGACTTTATCTGCAGCACTTTCATTATATTTCTTCACAGCTGCACAGTTCTTGATGTCTCCTAGCTTCTGTGCGTCTCTCTCTCTCTCTGGGAGTCAAACAGCAGGGTCTGAAAATATATTCAATCCATGCTGTCAGTCTGAAATGAACTCATCTGAGTGAGAAAAGCTACACTGTCAGGTGTTACTCAGAATTGTTGTATTGAAATGAGTCTGTATTTAGTGCAGTGAAGTTTGAATCTTTCTCAACTAGATTTATCTTTTTTGTTCTCAGACTTGATGGAAGTCGTCTGTGTACACAACAAATCTGTCTACATTCACACATTGTCATCACAACCTGCCAAACTGAAAGACGTTTACACGTCAGTGCTCCAACACTGTACTTTATGAATGACACGAAGTCAAACATCAGTTTGTCCTTATTTAACAAAGAGAAACAGATTCATTAAACGATTCTTTAGATTTAATCCCAGAACTGTCGAAAAGATCAGAGAAGAATCAGTTTGTTAAAATAATAATCATAAAGTAACTTCTGCATATTTACCAGAGTGTGTTTGTTTATTTGTATTTATTGGTTTATTTACTATTTATTGTTCTTTATTTATTCACTCATTAATGGAAACCTGTATCACCGTCCACTTTATTTTTAATTCCTCTGCTTTTTTTCTGTGTAACTATGTTCGTACACTTTGTCTCCTTGAGAACTGATCATGTGACAAAGTAAAAAAATGTTAAAAAGTTCAACTAAAAGCTAATAAAATCACACTTTTCAGTTTCTTAGGTGAGTGTAAGGTTTCAGCCTCTGAACTGCTCTGAGGCAGCATTCATGACTGTCTGTGGACGTGCAGCTGTCGGCTCAAACAGTAACTCTGACCAAAGCACAGCTCCTCCACTTCCAGATCATTATCTGTAAAAGGTCTTTACTTAAGGTTTAGAGGCAGCAGGAGGTGATGCTGCTAAACAAAGACAATACAATGGATGATTTTTCAGTCAGTGTGAAGGATTAGTCACTGACCCAAAATTAACATAAAATAACAGTTTGACTGCTTCTCCTCTAATCCTCATTTTCCCTCAGTGTGACTGATGACTGTTCCTCAGTCAATATTTGCTTTGTGTCTCCTCCAGTTAAATGTTTGTGTGACAGTGGAATAATGCATTGATATGAGAGGTAGCGTGTGTGTGTGAAGCTGCACATCAATATGTTTGGTGAGACTAAGAGATTCTGGAGGTGGTATCAGTAAAATGTTTTCCTCTCAAACAGTTTCAGGCTCAAAGTTAGCACTCGTCCCTCTAAACCTCTTCTCCTCTCCCGCCCTTCCCTCCCCTTTTTAATTCCCTTAAGCCCCGGAGAGCACCGGGGGAGGCCTCGTGGTGATGTGTGTGTGTGTGTGTGTAGGTCTGTGTGTGTGTTGAACCTAGAGGCTGTCAGCAGACAGCAGCTGTCTCCCTGGCTATCTCCACTCTCCTTATCACATCTTGAGAATGGTGAAGCCACACACATCGCAGTGTAGCCCACACTGACCATATTTCATTTTTTGGTGCTTAATAACGGTTTGGGTACTTTCCACTGAAAGGAGAATTTAATAATTCGCCGTGGCTCTGGGAGTGTTTTTTTAGGTGTCAGAATTTTTCTTCACTGAACCTTTTCCCAAATGTAGTTTTTTTTCTACCGTTTTCCATTTTTGTAATGCCAACTTATATTTGATAATATCTCATCTCACATAGCCTGATTCTTATCTCTCCCAAAAAAGTATTAAAGAACTCTCTTGTTTTGTCTTTTCTCTGTCACACACACAGTAAATCTAACAGTAAAGAAGTAATTGGACCTCAGTCCGTCTGTAACGCCTGTGAGCCTCAGCTACCAGCGAGCTCTGTCTGGCCAGCTGTTAGCAACTAGGGCGGCCGCACGGCATCATCTGCCGAGGAGACTGATCGAGGGCAAACCTTTTTGTCCTAATGACTAATAAAGCAGCAAGTCTGAGGGTGTGTGTTCATTAGAGAAGGCAGGAGCACTCGTGCAGTCAGGCGTGCGTCAGTTTTGAATGTGTGTGTGTGTGTGCGTGCGACCACCCTCCCATCACTGGACCAGATGTTTTTTACCTGGGAGCCAGACCACCATCTGACTGGGGTCAGCCCAGTCCTCCAACCCCACAGCCGCTCCTCCAGGCTGCTGGGAGGTCTGCCAGCTGTCCCTCATTCTGACCCCCGTCCCGGGGCACTGGTTCTGGGGGAGAAAGAGCTCGGGCCTGGGGGTAGGTGGTCCTCTTGGATTTGGCAATATGGCTGGGGAAAATTATTAGGGATGTTATTAGAGAGCGAGTGGCGGGGTATGGGCAGTGAAGGCGAGTGGGGAGGAACGAAAGAAAGGATTAGGAAGGAGGAAAAGGAATGCAGCAAGTTTGGAGAGGTCATTCAGAAAGAAGTGTGTGCTGGAGAAACAGATAAAGACAGTGTTTTTGTTGAATAAAGAGGATTTGATTACTGAGGGACGGGGGCAGCTTCTGGCATTAAAGCAGTCTTGTTGCAGGAGTTAGTCAAGTGGAAAGAGAAGGCCACCAAGTCTGGGAGGTAAAGTTACAGAGTGCAGACAGAGTCGGCAACAGGTTCACTGCTGCCAGAGATTAACTGGAGCCTCTCGTCGCATGACTTCTGTTTCTATCAAAGGAGCTCTGTACCTGTCATTACATTAAAGACCTGCAGTATTAGCCAGGTGTGTGTGTGTGTGTGT
>BRZM01001442.1:0-10292 GCA_033238685.1 Lates japonicus
ATCATCTGTTTCTCCATTTAACATTAATGCATTGCTTTGGTAAAGCTGCACACCTGCTCCTCTACCAGCTTAGTTGTACGACTGTGCTTTCTGACACAGCCCCCTTCCCCACCATCCCACCCACTCTGTCCCTTCACAATAAATCACTCTCTACCCACTCTCCATCTGCATGCACCATCACCACCAGCCCCATTCAGTCACTTACCTCTTCGGTCAGGCAGGAAAGAGCCTTGCTGCGTCGCATATGTTCGGGCTTTAAGTGTCCACACAGATGTAGGCTACACTTCTAGAAAATGAGTGTGTGCAGTATGCCTCTTTTGTTTAGGAACAGCCACCATCTGTGGCATTCCAACACCTACATCATATTTTGAAGCTTGTTTCTGTCATGTTTTCTTTGGGAGTTAGTGACAGCCAAATAATTGAAAATTAAAAAATAATAATAATTAAATATTATTATTTTATTCATTATTTTATGTTCCCAAGAAATTCAGAATATGTTGTGCCAGTATAATAATCCATCCAATGCAACAATCCATGGAAATGTTGGCAGAGTAAGACCATCAAATACAGTAAGGTAATTTTGGTTTCCTTTTCTAGAAGGTGGATCAGTTTGTCAGTATATGTGACATGTAGCATCTCTGGTTCAATTAAATCTGTGCAACAGAGTTTGACTATAAGGCATTAACAAAGTTGGAAGCAAATATCCAAGAACTGGACGTGAGCTGTGTGTTGTGTTCAGGTAAAATCAAAAACCTTTGCTTGGACGTCACCTCACTGCAGCATTCACTCATCCATCTCCCATATTCCAAGTAATGCATATTCTATCACCCTTGAACTACTGTTGATACTGTGTCAGCCTCACTTCTAATGGAACAGGATGGGCAAGCAACGTCATCACTTCACATATCAAACCTAATCAGGCATTCGAAATGGCCTCATCCTCCTGTGTAACCCGCAGCCCAACACTGTGTACTGATTAATCTCACCCACGCAACACTATTTGTCTAGTTCACTATCCTCCAGCTCCACCTCAGCTGACTTCCAACCTTTTTAAGAGAGAAAACAAACAAGGGTCTGTGTGTATCAGGTAAGTGTGTCTTCACCCATGTCTATGTGTGTGTTTGCGAGCGTATACATGCCATCTGCTCTGGCTGTGCACATCAGCAGTGGATATTGCAGGGTGAGATGAGAGGTCCTGGAGCAGATGTGCTGGAGGAGCTGGTTGACATTGACTGAAATGGGAGCAGAGTTGAGATAGCCAAAGGAGTTTATCAGCATTTCACTGAACTCATTAACAAAAAGGCTGAATTTCTATATTTAAATATATATTTTCTCACGTCCCAAAAATATTACAACACCTCTAAAATGATGGTTTGACCTGTTGCCTCGGGTTAAGCATCACACATTTAGAATGACATCAGCACTGCAGTGCACGCTATAAGATAAACCCACCAACCACTGTGAGGGACTTTTTTGTGATGTTTCTGTGCCTGTAGGACATTTAAATAAACTTATAACACATATTTATTTTTGTGATATTGCTTGTAATAGTAACATTAGTTTGACTAAATACCATAATTCAGTGGCCTCTTTCTAGTTTTTTCCTAAGCCTTCAACAGCTGTTCATGGATGGATCTCTTCATGCTCTTATCGCCATGCCAACTGAGCAAACTCCATTTGCTGAAGAAGATCTTTGATATGTGGTTGAAAGCTCCAGAAAAAGCTGAATGGTGGACCTTGAGTTCAGATGTTTTTTGTCTGATGAACGAATTTTCATGATCAATTGTGAAACTGTTATTGGTAAATGTAGCTCAGATTTTTTTAAATTAAATCTCTCTGTGTTTTGCAGTATACCAGACTGCATACCAGATGGCGTCTGTGACCACACTACCAACATCATGAGAAAAGTTTGACTTTACTCTTGTCATACAGTAAGAATGTCCAGGGGGTACAAGGGTAATTCTTCTAGAGAACAGATAGGTTTGGCAATATGAGGTCAACTTCATGGCTTTGTAATGCTGATCCACTGGAGTCAACTTACTGACTGGTTTTAAAACCACTCTGGCACAGGCAGTGAAGGGATATCTACAGTATTAGTCTTTTAGGAGGCAGTGCGGTGTGGTCAATGAGATGAGAGTTCTTCAGCTGAGGACCCAGGTTCAAATTTTCAATCTCCATTTAACAAGTATTTGCCCTACTAAATGGTGTGAAAGACCCTCCTGCTTCCCCTGAGGAAAAAGCCTTTGCACTTTAACAAGAGATCTGCTCTGAGGATATGAATAAAGCAACACATCATCATCTTCATCACGTCATCATTTTTGTCATCAGGAGTCAACACCGTACAAGTCAGTCTAAAAAATGTGAAAATGGAGGCTGCCAGGGACAACGACCTTATAGATCTAGTACATTATTCTGAGAAACTCCACCATGGATGAAACTAAGGTGAAACTTCAATTACCCTCCTGTCTGCTGAGGAGAGGCTTTTTTTGGAGAGGAAGAGGGCTGAGCTGCAGGTGAAAATGTTTAATCAGCTTTCGCACTCACTGTGAGATAAAGTAGTTCGTGGAGGAAGGGGTGGAGTGGGCTGTGTGTGCTTACTACAAATCAATGTGGCCTTTCTGTTGGAGCCGACAATGAGGCTTTTCTGTGGGCCGATGTTATCAAGCAGCCATGGGTTTCCCCTCATCTAACTCATTGTGGAGCTCTGTCAGCAGTTGCACAATTGGAGTCTTCCATGCATGTATTTCGTTAGTACTGAACATACTGTTAGAACTGATATGCTGATATGCCTCTGTTAAAGTGTAGTAACAGCATTTTTGACATGTGGCTGTGATGTATTCATTGCCTTGATAGCCATTTAGAGTGGTACAAAGCAAAACCCATCAAAGGCTTCAAAGATTTTTAATGAAAAGTTGATTAATGAAATGACTCATCACTCATTTTCAGAGCATCTACAGTCGAGTATAACAGTCACTTATAGACAGAGAAGTGCTTATTCTAGTCCTAATTCTTTGTTCCAACATTCAACAATAATACAATGAGAAATCCATCATAGAAGAGGCAGAGATATTCATTTCCCCACTGACAGTGGCCCCCATGCATACTAGTACACAATGCAACCATAATGTGTCCAAAGAAAAACCAGGCTCTCCTCCATTGATATTGTTATCATTATTGCTCTCTCCATATAAAACCCAAAGCTGACAATAAATGATATTCAAACACACTCTCTGGGGGCCAACTGAATGAGTCTTGGTGAATTTAGGAAGTAAATTAAAGCAAGAAATGAGTAAGATGAGGAAAAAGTAAGACAAGAAAACAATTTTAAAAAGTCCTGAATGTGCTTTGAATATTGCAGAAAAAGATTATAAACATAAGGTTTTCTTTTAAACCTAATCATTATATTTGTAGTGATACAAATGGGTTGTTCATACTGCTAATATCATGCTTGCAGTATAAATGTATGCATGTTGTGTCGACAGCCAATTCTGCAGCAACTCTGAGCTATTTAGCATCTTTTAGCTTCTTTTAGTTCATTTCCATCTTATAGCTTGCATATTACTGTATGGAAGTACATCAGTATTGATGTTCTAACAAACAACAGAGCAACATTTCACAACTAAATACATCTAACAATGCACACCCCGCATTGCTGTTGAAAAGGTTACTTAATAATTGTGTGACTTTTTAACAGTTGCCATGATCTAGTCTATTCATTTTTGTTTTTCAGAGAGAAAAGTGTGTCATGTTTATTTATTATTCTTATGTAATGATCTAAATCCACCATAGAAGACCTAAAACCTGGCTAATCACAGATAGGCCTATATGCTTATTCTCACAAGCATTATATTGACAATTTAATTAAATTTAATTTAACCTGGAACGGAATCTAAATGTGACTGCTATTGTTACACCATCTCATAGAGACACTTTATTTGTAACACATTTTTAATGAGACATCGAAGTCAGTTATTTAAATATACCTGTAAATCAATATAATTATCATCGTGTATATGCCAACTGTCACGTTAATCAAATCCATGGACTGTTTTTTTTAATGTTCATTTTTGGAATTGGCAGACTAGGAGCCTTTTGTAGGAGAAAACGTCTGGCAAGGATTCAGCAGATGAACCAATTTGTAGAAAAAACATTTTAAAAAGTTAAATATAGGCGAGATGTCCCAGTTACAGAGAAATATATACTCCGGCTTCAAGACCAAATTATAAAAGCCTGTTTATATTGAACATTTGACAATTACAACATTACATAAATACTACAGTTGTTATGCAGACATTACGATGAATCACCAGCAGATGAATTGTCTGCCGTTAAGTCTTTTTGCTGTCTATATTGGCTCAGTTAGACTGAAGAACAGATGCCTGCTTCAAGCTAAACAACAACATTCAGCTGCAGCCTGTGGTGTGTAGAATAAGAAGCTGTAAAAACAAGGTTTATCACACATCCATTGGTCTTTATCTTATTTGATGTTAGATATAATTTTTCTGAAGTATTATGTTTTTTTTCCATAAAAACTCTTAATCAATACATGTATCATATCTTTGATTTACTCCATAATCATTCATATTTTTTCTTTTCACACAAAAAAATTATTTTTGAGGCTTGTTTCTTTCTGAGACTAATAGCTACACTGTGGATTTATTACTTGATTGAGAGATGATGAAGCCTCCTTTGACCAATGTTTACTTAAGAACAGCTGTTCGACCATGGCTGCAGATTTACATACATATATTTAGAGGAACAAAGTCTTGAGGGAAAGGGATGAAAAACCCCTTGACATCTTTCAGATCTGAGCAAAAAAATTGCAGTTGGGTCTTCTCTTAATGTTCAAACCTTTTTAGAAATCTTCCCCTGCTTTCAAATATTCTTCAAAGCAACTTTTGGAATATTAAGATGACATTATGCTTTCATGCATAATTTCCCATGTTCGTCTTAAACTCTTCAAGTATCTGGTTGAGCGTACCCAAATGTAAATGGATGAATAAGTTCTGCATTGGGGCATTAAGAATGTATCGTTTAAAGTCTTCATTTCATGGAGGTGCTAAGTCACATTTTTCATTCATGAACCATTTCTTTTCGGCTAACATCCAGCTAATATCTTCCACCTTCCTCTCCACCTCTTTTCGAAATGCACCAACAACTTCCTGTCCCCTCTCCTCTCCTGACATCAAACTGCAAACCCTCGTCGTGAAACCTAATTCCTCCTCAATAGCAGTCGTGTGTTGGATTCACCTCTGGCGTGCCAAGGGGGATTATGGTTAATGGAGTTGTCCAATACAGAGGCAGAATTAGCCCTCACTGATCTTCCTGTGTGGTTTGAGCTCAGGTTCATTGTGTTCCTGTGGTTGGAAGCAATAAAAAGAGATGAGATTTGGAAGTGGGAGGATTTTTCTAGCCTGGAAGATGGAGGAAAATGCCTGTTTTATGTTCTAGCTTTTTATGCTAACAATGATTGTCCAGATTGTTTTGTGTTGCACAGGAGGAGACAGAAAAAAAACATATTTTCTGACTGAGTGTTCAAAGGCATGTGGGTGTCTGTGTTTAAGATATTTATCGATTGTATCGTGACACATGCTTAAGGGTTAGCAGGCTGGAATATCTATGTTGTCAAAAATAAATGATCATGTAATTTCACCATTAATTTCACTGTCAAGTGTTTTCCTTGCTCTCAATTGTCTTTTGTCATAATCTTACACTCTGCTAGAAATATACTTGACTACGTGACCTACCATGGAAAGAACCATTTTGCTGTTGTTCTTGTTTTCTTTTGAGCTGAGCTTTTGATGCTCCCAGGCTATGTCTGCCCCTGACTACCAATCAAATGTTTTATAGTTATAGATGGTTAAAGTTGAGGTTAATGCTGTAGCTGAGGTTATAGTTTGTCAGTCCAAGTGGGCAGGATTTGTACAGAGGAAGGTCTAATTTGGATGTCCCAAGGCAGTAGGTCTCCTGGGTTCTGAAACCAGCTGTCCCCAACCACTGGGCCAAGGAGCAGTGTCTGGACAGAAAGAATAAATATTTTACATAACTTCACTTTATTGACTACAATCTGCAGGATGTTTTATTTTGAAAAGTGACCGGAATCTCTGCCCACTACATCCGTTTTTTGCCTCTACAGGTATGTGACTGCTTGACCCATACCTGTCTGTCATGGCCGTGGTGCCCGAGAAATTAAAATCCACAAGCTAGCTAAAATGAGTATTAAACTAAAGTGTTTCGAGACCTTTTTCTGTAAACGCAAAAGCCTAATGACGAGACAGTAGAAGAGCCTAAGACTGTCAAGAAAAACAAAGCTGTATTTAGTAGGAAATACCAGGCATTCTATTCAAAATATGGCTTTAACCCGACAGGTGATTTACATAATATGTAGCGACAGACTATCAAATGAGGCAGTGAAGTCTTCAAAACTGCTTCGGCACATGAAGACAAAGCACCCTACTTTTAAAGACAAGCCTTTTGAGCTCTTTGAACGAAAAAAAAAAACGCGAACTAGAAGGACAGAAACAAGTCTTGAAGGCCAGCACAGCAACGCGTGTAGCTACACTGAGAGCATCGTAGCCTACTCAGTGGCTAAAGGCTAAGAAGCTATTGATGAGGAGTTGATCCTGCCTGCTGCGAACCTGCTCCTATTGATTCTGCGTAATGGTGAGTTGTATTTATTATGTAGCCACTTTCTGTTTGTTTGTTTTTATCTATTTTCCGGTCATATATTCTGTTACATTGAAACCGGTCTGTGAAGCAAAATCTTAGGGACTGCTGGGCTCAACCGTAAATAGCAGCAACCTTGGTCAGTGAGCTCTCTCTTCATCTGTATTGAGATGTTGGTGTTCTGTTGCAGCCTGTTAAGAGTGCCAGGCTAACGGCTGATTTTTTTACTTAAAAATTCTTAGTGCAGCTTAAAGTAAGAAATGTTTGGTGTTGATTTGAGGAATCACAGCATGTCCAGTAGAGTGAATGAAGTGTGTGTTACTTTGACACAGGAGTCTGCTGTTTGCATCCCATTTCCTCCTTAAGCATGACTGCATATTTTCCCAGTTTTGTTTTTACTGTGATACATTTCGCCCCTGCCATCAAGACAACACATCATAAATCACTAATAGGGTTTATTTTGCAAGGAAATGACAAACTGCATGTGATAACTGCTACTGTTTTTCAGCATCAACATATTTTTTTTTTGGGGGGGGGGGGGGGGGGGGGGGGGGCGTCCAGATTTGTTAATGTCAGTTAGCTTGTAGAAATTATAAAACACAAGTTTATTTCAATTTTGTGGGTTTATTTGTGTTATGGTCTGTTAAAAAGGGTCAGCCTCATTGTGGTGATGTATGATGTTTTGTTGTTGTTCTCGTGGTGTAGGTGTGGATCGTCTGCTCAATCAGTGATATTGAAAACCGCTGTGCATCATTAGCTCCTGTAAGCAGTGACTGATGGGTTTCTGCCAAGTTATGAAAGAGGGGTAAAATTGCTCTGCAGTAAATGACATTCTGTTGAGGGCAATGCACTTGTGGGTGTGCATTTGTGCCCACAGGTAAACAGTGATTTCAGCAGTAACTGCATATTAAATTAATGGTGTTTGGCTCATTTGTTTTTATTATTTTCTGTTCTGGGTGTCTTTTGGCTCACCCTATTCGTACCAGAGTAGATGGTAGGTTCCAGGTGAGGCTGAGCCGGGAAAATGCCAGTCTCAGTAGTATGAGTAGGTGGCAGTCTGCTGTGAAGTTCATTTTCCCCATAATTTTAAAAAAACCTGCACTGAAAACCCTGTTGCATTTTTGTGTGCACTGTGTAGTGTCCCTGTTTTAGTTTTAGATTAATGCTTGAAATTTGTTGTTTTTGTTTAGCCTTTTTTTCTTTTTTTGCCTGTAGGCAGTGTTATTGTGTAATCTAAAGAAATTAGTGGATCAAGCCTCTAATGGCAGGTATTTAAAAGTTTTAACATCAGTCTACAAATGACACACAAGTTTTCCAGCAGAGTTGATATGTAGAGCTGTTGTTATATATACAGTAACTGAAGCTCAAAATGTTTCTTTAAAAAAATACATCCATCCTGTCAATCTAAATCACAGCTCAGTGGAGAAGGGTGTCCCATCTCTTAAAATTCAAACAATTTATCAGGTACAGACTGTGATTTCCCTACAACGAAGGATAAATTAAAATCTCAAAAGTCCTGTCTTCCGAACAGCAGCGATCAGAACGTTCCATCCAGAAAATGTTCAGCTCAACCTTGTTAGATCTGATGCCTCTTTCATCTTGTTGGCTTCCCTTGGTGTAAAGTATCACAGGCTAGCTGATGTCAGTGTTTTTGTGTATTGAAGTTTAATTTTTTCATACCTCTCAAGCTGTCTGCATTTAAAGTGTCCTCCAACAACTCTAAATTTCGTGGCATCTATAATTAAGTCACTGATTTGGTTTCAGTGGTCCAACAACTTCCTCCTTAAGAAATGTCAAGTTATTCTGCACTGATTGACCGGCTCCGCTCACAGTCTTTAAGTGGACATGTCTGATGGAGAGAAGCTGAGTAGCTCAGTTTATACTTAAAATGATTAGGCTTCTGTGATTCTCCATCTCTGTCTCTCTTGTCACTTCAGTTCCACATTTCCGCCTCACCCCCCCCCCCCCCCCCCCCCCCCCCCCCCCCCCCCCCCCCCCCCCCACTCTCCCTGTCTCTCTCTCTCTGTCTGTCTGTCTCTCTCTCTCTCTCTCTCTCTCTCTCTGGTCTAATTCCCTCTCCAGTGGGAGTGACATGTCTTGTGGGAGGGAGTGTGTAACAGTGGGAGTTAATTTAATCAGCATCGTGCCTGGGTAAGGCAACCATTTCTCAGCCAGTCCACTCACTGACCTCCAGGTAGTTTGTGCGTGTGCTTGCACACACGTGTGTCGAGGGAGGCAGGAGATTGATAGAAGGAGTTGATTGTATCACCTCACTGTCCCTGGAGACCACAACTCTCTACTCTTTCTACACCTTCACTCACCTCCCCGTGACTGTTGGAGGTGGGTGGTTGTGGGTCTCAAAGTATCTAACAGTGGGGAATTTCTATGGGATGGCAGCAGCAGGTATAGCTGTTGGGAGTCCAGGAGGACAGTGTGTTCTCTGGTTTCTTTTGTATATCTAGGCCTGTGTGTGTGTGCATGCGTGCACGCGCATCAGAGGGGGGCTCAGCAGGGTAGCTGTGTTGTGAAGCAGCCTCTGCACCTCTCTGTGTGAGTCTGAAGGTAGCCAGGAGCTCACTATCCAGGGTCATCTCTGACGGGATGAGAGTGAGAGTGGGGCTTTGTTTTTACCTTAAATTGGTTTTGGGTAAGTTGAAATAAAGTAATTTGCACAGCATGAAGCATTGTAATCAGCATTAAGTGATAGCACAGCATGAAATGGTATAAATTAGGGATTGCTAATAGCCAAGAATTTATTTGGTCATTCAGCTGATTAACTGTTTTATTATTATTTATTCAGTGCAACAAGACCACTTGTCTATTTTCCAACAGCACAGGTAACTTATAACATTGTCACTGTGATGCTTGGTGCAGGTGTAGATATACAGAAAATTACAGCACTGTTTCCAGCAGTCTGTAATCACTGATGCAGATCACTACAAAGTTAAAATATGACTTTTTGTATTTTCCATGAAAACTGCCCAGTTTTTGTAATTATGAACATAGAGAAGTTAATGAACACATAAAGCATAATACAGCCTGAACATATATAGCACAAGTCTAGTGTTGTGGAGGTGATATCAATGGGTGAAATCCAACTCTCAACTATAAATCAAAGCCTACTCCATAGATGCGTTTAGCAGGATGCTCGTTAATGCCTTGCGCCAACTGTAAATCCAGTTTTACTGTGACAACAAGACTCTGGGAAATCGCTACATCCATCTGTTTGCCAAGAAACAGTCACTGCATGTAACATTAAACTTTTGTTTGCATATGGATTAAACAAATGAGAACCACTTTGTTTAACAGTGACCTTTAAATGTGCTGGTAGGTGTGTGTGTTTTAGCTTTGGAGAGAGACATGCTAGCTGTGTCTCCCTGGTTCTGGTCTGTATGCTAAGCTGGGCTCCTAGAATTAGCCTATCATAGCTAAGGTAAACCCAAAAATGCACTTGAGATTCATAAATGAATAAATAAAGATGCCCAATGCCTCCTTATGATAGATAATGATTAGGTATTTAAGTCCAATTTAAGAATTCCTAGATTATGCACTTCAGGAGTATGTTGTAACTTACATAGCCACATTCACTCAACCTGTCTTGTCTACTGACTTCCTACATCTCCCAC
>BRZM01001443.1:16984-27841 GCA_033238685.1 Lates japonicus
TCGCAATAAGATGAGGCTTATCCATTTGTTCAGCTGCAGCAAAGATTATTTAAGAACAATTAATTAGGTTGGAAAGATTAACCCATGTTTCTCCAAAACAATATTTTGTAGGCAACTATTTCCTTAGGGTATGTTTTAATCAGTGGTTATTTTGTTTAAGTAAGCGCTTTGACCAAAGTAGTTGCGCAGAAATGTGTATTTAGTGGAGGCGGTGTGTTCTTGCGATTGTTGGTCCGCCACCGAGAGTAGCTCATTGAAGAGAAACTGTATGATGTAAAAAAAGCATGGGTGTATTTGTGTGTGCCTGTCCTGAATGTGTGTTTGTTTGTTATCCTTTGTTACACCGTCACCTGAAGAGCGATCTTTTCAGCTCAGCCTGAACTGCAGTGCATCAGGGTAATGATGCTGTGCCTGAAAAGGTCTGGCGTGATAATCCAAGATTGAAGTGTCTGTGTGTTTCATGTGCAGAGAGTGTTGAGAGGCGCGCATGAAGGCTGTTTGTGTGTGTTTGTTTGAGCAAAAAGAGAGCTGTGTGTGTGTGTATTCATTTGCGCATATGCAGGAAATCCTCAGAGAAGTGTGTGAACCAGCTAATGTTCAACCGATGTTCTGTCGATCAGTGTTTTGTCAATTGATTTTGAAGGCAGTGAGGGTATACTGGCCATTGTCAAATGCCCCTGTCACCATGCTCGGCTGCGCACATGTGTGTGTGTCGGCGTAGTCTGTATACAGCGCTCATGCCACTAACAGTGTTGGAACAATTCTTTGAAAATCAGGTCTGTAACCAGACACAAACTTGTTTCTTTTCTCCTCCATTTGTCTTCTACATTTTTACCTCCATTTCCAATTTCCTATCTTCGCTTTTTAAGAGAAGCAGAGTTCATTTGTATTCCTCGACATTCTCTTCGTAAACAGTCCCAGTCAGAGAGTCAATGACTGCATCTTTGACCAGGGTATCTGCACGCAAGGTATTATTAAACATTTAATGTACTGTATCTAATGTTAAGGTAACAAACAAAACAACAATTTGAAGTTTCTGGAACATCAATCTATTATTTAACATAGCTGGATCTGTAAAAACATTGTGGCATTGGTACCGTTTGTGATTTCATCAATATAAATCAATTATCAGGAGTGGGCAGTTTTAGTTGGGTTAGACCAACCCACCACTAGTTCTAGTTTTAATTTGATGCATGTTTGGTGTAGTAGATGTGTCTATTTCTTGTCAATAAATGCTAAGCTCTTATGCTTGCTCGGTGATCTCCTTTTAAGACAAAATAGTAACAACAAAGATTGTGTGTTATTCACAACTCATTTTGTCTCGATGCCAGTCTAAATGAGACAAACAAGAACCAAAATGTCACAACAGCTGTTTTGAATTTTGCACTTAGTGTCACTTACCATCAACTGTTAACTGCCGTCAGGTGCTTTTGACTTTTTTATTTTACATCTTATATTATTCGAGTATAATATTTGTGTCATTCTTTTGAACCACAGTTGCGCCTGCTCACTGAAGCAGAAGGATTTACTCAGAATCTTCATAAATGTTCCTCAAGGGCTAGATGAATGTATTAAAACTCTTTTCATTTGAGAGACCCTTCTTGAAATATGTTTTTATAAGATGAAAGAACACAATACTAACAGTAGGAAAAAGTATTATTTAACAAAAGCCTCTAAGGCCTCGCCAGACATTGTATTAATCAGTCTCCTTCTCCTTCAGGGTGGGAGGGATGAGCAGGGAGGGTCTGGTAGCTGCCGAATGATCTGTGAAGAGTACAAAGAGGCCAAAGGTAACGGCGTAAAACATGCTCCATGAACACATGCACAACCGCACACACAGACACATTAATGCCTTGTGCACATGCACTTGTTTCTAGTATGCTGGTGTTTGAAGATAAAGCGCAGAGCGCGTGTCCCCAGGCTTGTTTTTGGCGTCTTTACCAGGCGCATACACATGGCGCGCTGGGCGCACTTGCAGGTAGACAACATACACCCACACGCACGCAAACAATGGACGGAGCTTCCATGCTGAGTATGGCTAAATGCCAGGGAGGTTGTTGATGCACTGTGAGGAAGAGGGAGGCAGGATAAGTCAAACCATGGCGTGGAGAGGAGAGGGGGAGAGACCCTACATTGTGGAAGGAGGCAGAGGGGGTAGGAGATAATGACAAATGGGCAGATATAGGAAAATAAAATATGAGAAAAAAGAGGGGGAGGAGGGAGAAGGGAGGTGCAGAGGAGGTGATGGAGATGAGAAGAGACAAATGATAGCAGCAATGAGATTTATTACTCCATTGACTAAAGCTTACAGTGTTCTCTGTAACTCCCGTGTTGAGTAATTGATTCAGCTGACCTTCACAGCACCATAAATTCCACCATAGTCTCATGACTAAGATGCCTCATAAGTTATCCTTTTCTGTACCCAATGGCCTTGCAGGGTGTCTCAGTAGCTGTTCACCTCAGAGGATGTTCAGAGATTTATATCAATGCAAGAGTCAGTGGTAATTTGATAATTGGTGATTCAGATTTTAAAGACAAACTGAAATTTGTGTTGTCTACACCTTTTGTGTAAGGTATAAACTATATGGGGTATCTGCATGTCTTAAAGGTCCTAAAGTGTTAAAATGTGTTGAATTGGGTTTCCTCCAAAAAAGAAAAAAAGAAAAAAAAGGCCTTGTCGGGAGATGTTACACACCTACAAAATAAAAGTGGGATTGATGTGACAGTGGATTGTGCGTGCAGGAGGCTTTTATGGAATTTGATTCAGCGTCATCAGACCTACAGCAAACACTGTCACTTCTGCCACCTACAGTAGCTAGGAAGCTCATCGTCTCATAATGAGCAAGTGACCTGAAAGGAATTCATCATTTTTAATCTGTGAATCTATCCATCCATTTTATGCCCCTTATCCAGGTCGAGGTTGCATTATAAAATTAGTTATGTCGTAAGGAATCATTGTTATATACCACTGTACACTGTACTGAAAAAATATGGTATTAAGAAGGTCTTAAAAAGTCTTAAGTTTAACTTGGTGATCCATGTGGAAATCCTTATTATAATTATATATCATATTATTAGTCATAACATACTGTAACTACTTATTTTCAAGTTTTTAAGAGTATAAAATTGTGTTCAAATATATTTGTAGAAACAGTATCTAAACTTCAAGTCTCAGTCATTTCCCATTTATTCAAACAGAAGAGAACAAACATTGATCCAAACTACCGCTTTCAACAGATATGCATAGCTGTCTACCATATAAATACAAGCTTTGTGTCCCTTTACAACATTCAAAAATTTGTAGGAACCAGGTACATGTGCTATTTGACTTGTAACATGGAAGCTAGCTAGCATAGCTTGAGAATGTTAGCCTTCATAAGCAAAATACTACTTTCGTACATTTTATTTTAACCTAATGTGTGCTACTGGTGAGCTCTTGAACACTTAAGAGCTCAAGCATATGTGTCTTGAAATTGACAGGAAGGTGCTAGCTATATCTTTCTTTCAAGGGTCAGTGGTAGCAAAGGACTCACTACAACAGGTAACAAATGGCCCAAAGCTTGTTCCAATCAATGCAGTAAACTGTTAATATTTAATTACAGCCAGATGGTGCAGTGTTAAAATCAAAAGACATTTTAGAGACATACAGTAGGGGGGTTAAAACATTGCCCTGTTTGTTAGTCCAGTGCACACACAAAATAGAAATAAATAAATATATATATATATATATATAAATTTTTTTTGTACCTTCCCACCTCAATATTTTACCAATTAAATTACAGGACCAAACAGTGGTACCAAAAATTCTTGCCCAAATGAAAACATCAATCTGGGGGTCACAGTAGCTGTATAAAATAAATTAAATACTTACTTACTTAGTACTTTTTCTATTGGGAAAAATAATTCACCATAGCAAAACAATTATTAGTACACTGAATTTTTATGTCAATTAATGGTCAATAAAATTTAAGGTATTTTATGTGCATATATAGTGTGTTAGTGCCTCTCAAGGTAAATAGATCCTGTTCAAATGACTTGCACAAAAATAAGTTCTATGGAAATGAGTTTATTTTCTCCACAAATTGTTTTTGGTGTGCTGTTTATTACTCCTCTCCTAAATACACATTCTCTGTCTCTTGTAATTGAAAATGAGTCAGTTGTCTTATCACTAGAGGAACATGTTTATTAGCTGAACCTTCAAATTTTGCTTTGCTGAATTAGAGAGTGAAAAAATTGAAATCCTAACCATCTACCAGGTGATTTCATTGCCTTGTGTGTAGAACAGTGTGTGACTATATGACTATTGAACTTACTCCTGAAGAGGTCCCACTTAGTTTATTTAATATGTAGTTTCATTGAAAACATCTCTTGAGTCAAGCTTCACTGAGAAAAACAGTGATCATCACCTAATAACAAACACGCTGACACTGTATATTTTAGTACCTCATACTTCATAAGTTCTTATTTGTGCAGCTGAATACAGGTTATGGATGATATTAGGTTTAGCGCCGCCCATTGGGAGGCAAGCTGTGGTATGTCTTGCTTGGCCTCGCAGTGGAGAGCAGCAGAAAGCCGGCGGGCTGGGTCTCTGCTTGTGTGTAAGTGGCTGTCAGGTACAGAGACAGCGGCCATGTAGCTGGTGTCATTGAAGTCGATTTCCCTGGACGGGGCCGTGGTGGAATTGATTACTTCTTTTGTAATTGGCAGGCACTGAGGCATAGGGGACAAGAGGGGTGTCTGTAGCCAGATGCTTGTGCACAGAATGAGAATGTGTTGATGTGTGTGTGTGTGTGTGTGTGTGTGTGTGTGTGGCTTGGTTTGAATGCGACAGTAATGGATTCTCATTAGTATGTGAAGCAGGAGCTTTAAACATCTCTGTCCAAACGCCCTTTGGCATCCTTCCGAGTGTTTGCACATTTGTCTGTTATGTGAAAAGGGAGACAGCTCATAATATACATGTAGTGTAGGCTGCAGAGTGGGACCGGGGACTTCCGGACAACTGCAGAGGTCCTTTATGAGATTTCACGGTATCACCAAAGTATGTTAATATATTTTACAGGATAGAAATATAGACAATTGAATTTGCCACCTGAAACGCAACTCCATTAAAACAATGTATACTGGGGCAAGTAGCACAAACCTCCTAAAGCTTTCCAGGTAAAATTCAATTAAAACAAACAGAAAACAATAACAAAGACATGCACATCCCAGCATCCAATAGAATAGGCTCTGGATCAAAAACATCTAGCAGTAGTTGAAAATAGATCCAGTGAAAGGATTTTATTTGCTGTTGTGACATAGATCAAGAGCCTTGATGTATATCTGTACTCTTCCTGTCTGTATACAGTATATACTGTATATAAATATGTTGTGTTTTGTATCATGCAGCATTGATATCAAAGGTACTGTCCCTAGAAAACCTGAAGTGCAATCCTGCGGAAATATGCAAAGGACTTCTGACTGCAGCTACACGAAGCTAGAGAGGATAATTAATGTGTTAAGTAGACAACACACAAACACGCACGCACACACATACACAGACACACAGGTTCCCTTGCTTCACACTGTTAATCTGGGCCTATGGTTTGAGGCAGAAAGTGTTACTTACAAGTGCACCGTGACTAAAGTTAGTGGACAGACAGCGCTGCCTGTGGCAAAAATACAGAAATACCCTGTATCTGTGGTGTGTGTGTCTGTGTGAGTTGATAATTTAAACTAAAATACTTTAAGCCTCATTGACTAAAGCCCACTTGCAGTCTCAAGTCCTTTGCATATTTCCGCAGGATTGCACTTCAGGTTTTCTAGGGACGGTACCTTTGATATCAATGCTGCATGATACAAAACACAACATATTTATATACAGTATATACTGTATACAGACAGGAAGAGTACAGATATACATCAAGGCTCTTGATCTATGTCACAACAGCAAATTAAATCCTTTCACTGGATCTATTTTCAACTATTCATCATGGGATGTTTTTGATCCAGAGCCTATTCTATTGGATGCTGGGATGTGCATGTCTTTGTTATTGTTTTCTGTTTGTTTTAATTGAATTTTACCTGGAAAGCTTTAGGAGGTTTGTGCTACTTGCCCCAGTATACATTGTTTTAATGGCTTTGCCTTAGTGGCAACGAATTGTCTATATTTCTATCCTGCAAAATATATTAACATACTTTGGTGATACCTTGAAATCTCATAAAGGACCTCTGCAGTTGTCCGCAAGTCCCCAGTCCCACTCTGCAGCCTACACTACATGTATATTATGAGCTGTCTCCCTTTTCACATAACAGACAAATGTGCTAACACTCGGAAGGATGCCAAAGGGCGTTTGGACAGAGATGTTTAAAGCTCCTGCTTCACATACTAATGAGAATCCATTACTGTCGCATTCAAACACAAACACGCACACACACACACACACACACACACACACACACATTACATCAACACATTCATTCTGCATACATCTGGCCACAGACACCTCCTTGTGGTCCCCTTTGTGCCTCAGTGCCTGCTAATTACAAAGAAGTAATCAATTCCTACCACGGCCCCAATACCCAGGGAAATCGACTTCCAATGACAATTAGCTACATGGTCAGCTGTCTCTGTACCTGACAGCCACTCTTTCATACACAAGTAGAGACCCAGCTCACCGGCTTGTTGCCTCCACTGCGAGGCCAAGCAAGATATACTTCACAGCTTGCCTCCCAATGTATGCGCTTAACCTAATATCATCCATAACCTGTATTCAGCCGTACAAATAAGAACTTATGAAGTATGAACATAAGAAAAAATACAGAGTTCATATTATTAGTGATGATCAATGCTTTTCCAGTGAAGCTTGACCACAGAGGTTTCATGAAACCATACATTAAACAAACTAAGTGGACCTTCAGGAGTAAGTTCAGTCATATACACTGTTCTACAAGCATAAGGCAAATGAACCACCTGGCAGGATGGTTAGGATTTCAATTTTTTCACTCTAATTCAGTACAAAAATCTAAAGGTCCAGCCACAAACATGTTCCTCCAGTGATAAGACAACTGACCTATTTTCAAATTACAAGAGACAGAGAATGTGTATTTAGGAGAGGAGTAATAAATAGTAATAATTCAAAAACAATTTGTGAGAAAATAACTCATTTCATAGAACTTATTCTTGTGTAGTCATCTAACAGGATCCATTTGATTTGAGATAGTACTCACACAATTATATATGCACATAAATTTTAAATTTTATTGACTCATTAATTGACATAAAAATCTAGTGTACTAATAAATTGTTTTGTTATGGTGGAATTATTTTCCAATAGAAAAGTACTAAGTAAGTAAGTATTTAATTTATTTTATACAGCTAACAGGACCCCCAGGATTGATGTTTCTATTTGGGCAAGAATTTTTGTACCACCGTTTGGTCCTGTAAATTTAATTGGTAAAATATTGAGGTGGAAGGTATAAAAAATTTATATATATATATATATATATTTATTTACTTTTATCTTTTGTGTGTGCACTGGGACTAATAAACAGGGCAATGTTTCAACCTCTACTGTATGTCTCTAAAATGTCTTTGATTTTAACAACACTGCAACATCTGGCTGTAATAAATATTACACAGTTTACTGCATTGATTATACAAGCTTTAAAGCTATTTGTTACCTGTTGTAGTGAGTCCTTTGCTACCACTGACCCTTTCAGCAGATATAGCTAGTACCTTCCTGTCAATTTCTAAGATATATGCTTGAGCTCTATGTTCAGAGCCTACCAGTAGCAATACATTAGTTAAAATAAAATGTACGAGTAGAGATTTCCAGATGGCGAAGTACATTCCTGTTTACAAGTATTAGCTTCCCATGTTATGTCAAATAGCACATGCAATGGGTCTCAAATTTGAATGTTGTAAGGGACACAAAGCTTGTATTTATATGGTAGACAGCTAAGTACATATCTGTAGAAAGCTGTAGTTTGACTAATGTTTGTTCTCTTCTGTTTGAATAAAATGGGAAATGATTGAGACTTGAAGTTTAGATAATTGGGTTTCTACAAATATATTTGAATACAATTTATACTCTAAAAACTTGAAATAAGTAGTTACAGTATGTTGCGACTAATAATATGATATATAATTATATAAGGATTTCCACATGGATCACCAAGTTAAACTTAAGACTTTTTAAGACCTCTTTAATACCTATATTTTCAGTACAGTGTACAGTGGTATATAATAATGATTCCTTACGACATAACTAATTTTATAATGCAACCCTTGACCTGATAAGGGTACAAAATGGATGGAGGATTCACAGATTAAAAATGATGAATTCCTCTAGGTCACTTACCATTAAGTGAGACGAAGGAGCTCTAGCTACTGTGGTAGGTAAGGCAGGGCGACAGTGTTTGCTGTAGGTCTGATGACGCTGAACTAAATTCCATAAAAAGCCTCCTGCACGCATACAATCCACTGTCACATCAATCCTAATTTTATTTTGTAGGGTGGTGTGTAACATCTCCTGATATGCCTTTTTCTTTTTTTTCTTTTGAGGAAACCTAATTCAAATACATTTTAACACTTTAGGACCTTAAGATATGCAGATACTCCTATATAGTTTATAATTTCATACAAAAGGTGTAGACAACACAAATTTCAGTTTGTCTTTAAAATCTGAACTACCAATTATCAAATTACCACTGACTCTTGCATTGATATAAATTCTGAACATCCTCTGAGGTGAATAGCCACTGAGACACTCCTTGCAAGGCCATTGGGTACAGAAAAGGATAACTTATGAGTACTCCGAAGGTGACCATGGTGGAAATTTATGGTGCTGAAGGCCAGCTGAATCAATTACTCAACACGGGAGTTACAGAGAATACTGTAAGCCTTTGAAGTCAATGGAGGTACAAATCTCATTGCCAAGCATTACTCTGTCCTTCTCATCCCATCACCTCCTCTGCACCCCTCCTTCTCCTCCTCCTCTTTTCTCATATTTTATTTCCTATATCTGCCATTTGTCATTATCTCCTCACCCCTCTGCCTCCTTCCACATGTAGGTCTCTCCCTCTCTCTCAGATCATGGTTGGATTTATCCTGCCTCTCTTCTTACAGTGCATCAAATAACACTTGACATTGTATACTCAGTATGGAAGTCTACCGTGTTTATGCAGCGCAGGGTGTGTATAAGTTGTCTACCTGGTGCGCCTCTTATGTAAAAATGCTTGGTAAAGACTGTAAAATAAGCCTGGGGGGATACACTGTCAGTAGCTCTGCCTTTATCTTCAAACACCAGTATATTTAAAATAAGTAATATGCACAAGGCATCTGTGTCTGTGTGTGCGGCTGTGCATGTGTCTCAGACATGTTTGCACTGCTACCTTGGGCCCTTTGTACCCTCTCTTCTACAGATCCTCTGACAGCCACCAGACCCTCCCTTGCTCATCCCCTCTTGTACCTGGGGCTGGAGAAGTTGAGACTGATTTAATACAATGTCTGATTTGAGCCTTAGAGGCTTTATTAAATAATACTGGCTTTCCTCTTTTGTTAGTATTGTGTTCTTTTTCATCTTATAAAAAACATATTTCCAGAAGGGTCTCTCAAATGAAAAGAGTTTTAATACATTCATCTAGCCTCTTGAGGAACATTTATGAAAGATCTGAGAACTTCTTCTGGGTTTCAGTGAAGGCCTTTGTTTGCAAATTGTGTTTCAAAGAATGACATAAATAATTATACTCTAAGATATGTAAGATGTAAAATAAAAAAGCAACCCAACACCTGACAGTGTTGGTTATTGATAGTAAGTGATACTATGATGCCAAAAAAAATTCAAAACAGCTGTTGTGATATTTTGTTCTTGTTTGTCCTCATTTGAACTGCATCTAGAGACAAATGAGTTGTGGAATTAATACAGTCTTTGTTGTTACTATTTTTGTCTTAAAAGGAGATCACCAGAGCAACGAAATAGCATTTCTATTGATAAGAAATAGACCCGTACTATTACACCAAATATACCAAATTAAACTAGAACTAGTGGTGGGTTAGTCTAGCAACTAAACTGCCCTCACAGTGAGTGATTTATATTTGATGAAACTTGATAGTACCCAATGCCTGGCTGTGTTTTATTTAATCAGCTATGTTAAATAATAATAGTGTTCCAGGGGAAATCCTACAAATTGTTGTTTGTTTTATGCCACTTCAACATTAGATACAGTACATTAGATATTTTAATATTTTAATACGCAGATGCCCTAATAAAGATGAAGCCATTGACTCTCTGACTCAGGACTGTTTACAGAGAATGTCGGAATATTAAATGAACTCCCCGCTTCTCCTTTAAAAAGCCAAGATAGAAATTGGAAATGGAGGTAAAATGTAAGAGATAAATGGAGGAGAAAGAAACAGAGCCAGCCCAATTTACAGACCCTGATTTTCAAAAAGAATTGTTCCAACACTGTTAGTCGCATGAATGCATGTCTGAAACACACGCTTATTATTATTAATATACATGTGCACTAAGTCAAACATGACAGGCATTTGACAGTATACCTCTACCGCTCTAAAATCAATTGATAAAAATGATCAATAGAACATCGTTGAATATTAGCCATGTCTACACTTCTCTGAGGATTTCCTGCATATGCACCAAATGAATATACACACACACGAAAGCCTTTACTCAAACTCATACACAAATACCTCATGCGGCACTCTACCTTCTCCTCTGCACATAAACACATAGACACACTAATCTGGATTACTTAGACCTTTCAAGGGCAAGTACAGCAGATCATTTACTCCTGAGATGTACCGCGGTTCAGGGCTTGAGCAACATGTAAACTGGAACGGGGCTAATAATTGAA
>BRZM01001443.1:28506-95137 GCA_033238685.1 Lates japonicus
CAAAAAGTATTAGCAACCTAAACATCTTTGCATGTTGTTTCATTTTGCCATAGTGGTGGACTGGTGCATAACAGCGTGCTTAGACTGATGCCTCTAGGAAACTTTGAGAGGACAGAGAACAAATCAAACTCTCCCTGTAATTCTCACCATCCTGCTGTCCTGTTTCAAAATACAAGGCTGCTAAATACCAGGCTATTACTAGCTTCCAGCTGCAGCTGTATAGTGACAGCTTATTGTGGTTGTTAATTATGGGATTGCCATTCAAGTGCCAGATTTACTTGATTTAGCTAGGCTTCGGTATGTGAACGAAAAGGTTCTTAAACATTTTACATATGTAAATTTATAGAAATTTTGAAGGTGTAATATCAGTCCAGTATATCTTCTGTTTGTGCTCTGTTTGTCTGTATCACTGATTTAGGGTAATTATCCATCTATAGTCTATAGTCTTTACTTTGATCACATTTGAAATGCCTTTAGGAGTAATAAATCCTCAAACAACGAAATTAAATTAACACATTGGCAAAAGCACAATCTTACTGATTATGAATATATAAATAATTTCAGCTATTACTTGATCAAATTGAAATTACTTTGCAGTTAAAAATGTGAAACTATACTGAAATTCCACACAGGCACAGAAACGGCAGATATAAAAACATGAAGTGCAGTATCTCTCAGTGTGTCAGGCAGATGTGCAGGTGCTTTTCCCTGTAGATGGTGCTCATTGGCATGTCATGCCACTTAGCTCTAAATTGCTGCTGCTGCTCATACTTACATTGCAGATAGGTGGTGCAAGCTGGACTAGAACTGCAAGTCTAAGCTACAGGTTATAATAATCTACTAACGTGCAGCTCCCCACAGTTGAATGATACTGTCTAAGGCCTGATTTTAGATGCTTTACATTAATGAGACTGTCAAATGCAGCTGTGCAAATGTAGCTACTGAAGTCTTGCTTGCTTGGTTTCCAGTGTGAAGAACTGAACTTTGTTCAGCTTGAGACAAATGGGAATGTTGTCTAATGAGAACAACAGCTGTTGGAATAGACTGAACTGGTCAAAACAGCTGTTACCTAGCTTTTTCATTGTTATGTAACAAGCAGAGACACCTTTTTAAATTTGACGACTATCTCTTCTTCCTCTCTCTTCAGCCAGTGCTATTTCATTATGCCACGCATACTGTCCAAAGTAAGCTGGCCCAGCTGTTATTTGGCTCCCACCTCCACCAGGGCTGCAGCATGGGGTTTTTCAGTGAGTTCATGTGCTGTGGATCCTGGCATGGTGGACTCTGCTCTATACCGTCACCTCTGGATGCCTCCATTCTGGCACAGGCACCATGCCTGCTTTTCAGGGTAAAACACTATTCTGTTTCCATCTAGCTTCATTCTCACACCGGATGACGCAGCAATTAGTCGGTTATAAAAACAAAGCGAAAACTATGTTGCTCTTTTGCTGTTTTCGCAGGAAAAACTTACCAACCATCACTGTCTGATTTTCTCAAAAGGTACCACAGTATTACACAACATCGCTTTCGACTGCAGATAATGTTCAAATTTTTATTGGCAAGATGAAGCACAGACACACTAAATTACACAGTCTATCCACATTGAATAATGGAAGTGCAAAAAAGTCGAGCAGGCTCCTCATATTATATTTTCATTTCTGCATAAGCGCAGCTGTGGCCGCGGGCTGTCGTTAATATCCCTGGGACTTAATGGAGGGAAGACGTGTGTGAGTGTTGAGCCCAGAGTCTACCTGTGCTCACGGGCCTTTCAGGCACGCTCTGTGGATGATTCACACCCACATACGCAAACACAATCCACCAGTAAACCGTAATATAATCATTAATATAACACACCCACACACAAATACGCTGAATCACTGTGATTCTCACTATGAATGACAGAAAGATGGTCTAGAAGAAAGAGAGGCAAGCGATGTTAATCTTAAATCACAAGAGCAAGCGTTAAGGACAATCCAGAAATGATAAAAATTAAATGATTGGGTATTATACTATATACCGCCATAAAATGCGTGTTTATCATTTCAAAAGCTCCTTTGATAATTTTAAGAATAATTAGATAAAAAGACACAGGTGGTCTTTGCTTTCATTTTTCTACCCTGACTGAGTGGGTTCTTACGGCATTCTTCCTCACAGACAGTTAGTTTTATACAGAAAATAAGATAATTCAAGGCAAGTATTTCTGATTCTCTTTAAAAGTCAAAGCAACCTTTTTCAGGACGGATGGCATGAAAAAGTGTTATCAGAGGAAGTAGTTTTTGTTGTCAGCGATGTTCTTAAAATGCAGTATCATGGCGGACAAAACGGAAATCCATAAACAAGAGCAACAAATAAAGTATGGCCCTGTTGTCATGCGACAACATTTTAAATACATTTTTGTTTTCTCTCTTCACAACAAAGTGTTCGAGGAAGCATTTTCAGGCTATAACCCCTCCATTTATGACCGGACCTTTCACTTACGAACGGCTTGAAATGAACATTAAAACACCAGAATTTGTATTTGCTGCTGCTTCGTCACTGTGGGGTGCTGAAAAATGCAGCCCTGCGAGGAAAATAATTCATTCAGAAAACAATTAAAATTCATGTTTGGAAATATTGCGAGGTACTACAGCACAATGACAAACACACACACACATACACCTGTTTCACCCAAAGTATGCAAGTGTGCTGTTGATGCTGTAGGATCTGATCCTCTCTCTGTCTAGAAACCTGCTCTAGATCTCACAGCTGACACTGAGATCATTGTTAAGCATAAACACTGCTAACGCCACCGGCGCGCTGCAGACACACACACACACACGGTGCGCGCTGGAGCCTGCTTTCACTGATGCTAACATGCAGTGACGTAATCCTCCCTCTGGCTTTCACACACCACGCTTTACCTCGACCACGTTCTTTGTTTTTGCAGCGATAACTTGTTGTTAGGCTTATCACTCAATTCCTACACCCAGTGTTTATATATTTTTTTGGTATGCAAGGATCTTTTAAATTTAGATGATGATGTGTGCTTTGTCCACAGACTCTACAGAGGTGCTGCCACTGTGCTGTGCATATCACGGACCTGGAGGAGGCGGGGGAGGAGCTACTGGGCCAATGGGTGTGAGGGAATAACAAGACCTGACCTTTGACCCCACCTGCAGCTTAGCCTGCCAGGAGGCCAGCCTTCAATTGGGCCTGCAATGTGCGAGACAGCCAGCCAGGACTCAACCTGGAAAGCAGCAATTACAGACCATAACTTGGGCCAACCCAGCCACCTTCCTTCTCCTCCCCACCCTTTTTTCTCAATATTTTTTTTTTCACATTGAGATGTTTGTAGAGAAGTTATGTTGGCAATCTTACAATCCACCGCTGGACTTTATGATTGGTTGCTAGGGAAGCAAAGACCACCTTTTTGTTCCAGACTGCCAAAGACTGCAGGGGATGGAGACATATTTTGTTTGTTTTTCACTGTGACTAAACAAGCGTACGCACTTACAGACACACTGTATGGGTTATGTCGATACATGATTTTTGCTGTTATAGCTACTGGGCAGTTGCTGACTGACAGTTGTTTATTCCTGATCGTAGCTAGCAGATAAATTGTTCCAATTCAAAATCTGCTCGACACCTGCTCACTCTGCCTTAATGTCATTAGTCTGGCTTTTAATGGCCAGGTTTTCATTACTCAACAATAAACTAAATGCTCTCAGAGTTTTCCTCACAAATATAAAATTCTAGGCAAACATTAAAAATGCTTATTGGAAGCTGGAAATAGTTCAGTTAAGAAGCTGGATTTGGCAGTATACTGGCTGCAAAAATCACGTCAGTTAAACTCTGCACACCACACACGTTCATGCACCATGACAGCCAGATTCTTAAAATTTGAACCCGCCACCGCTGTAAGCGGGGAATGTGATGTCATCACTCTGCTTTGACACATCACAACGATTTCTCAGATCGTCTTACCATCCCACCCATTTTACCGGGAGCACCTTGTTCTTTTGGTGCATTCTTGTGCTTTTACTGGTTACTGTCGTTCCGAATCCTCATGTTAACTGCTGGTCGTAATTGCGTGATAAACTGTGCTCGTTTTTTTAAGGGTGAATTCTGCTGTTCTCGTGGGGTGGAAAATGCCAACCAACTCCCCGTCCTCTCTCTTTCTCTCTCTCCATCACTCAGCAATCCAGCAAAGGAACATTCCTATGGTCAGAAGGGGAATTTGTGAAGGGGTGGAAAGAAAATCCCATGGAAAAAATAGGGCCCAGAACATTTTGATTTCTCCTGGAGCTTGAGTGATGAGACATTTGTTTTTGTTCTGAGGAATTTTCCTACTGTTGTCACCATCTGAAGCCAGGATTTCCAGACGTTCGTGTTTGCTTTTGTCTGCTCAGAAACAAAAAGGGAAGGATGGGGAACCAACCGCCCCTTCAATCTGTCCCGGTTTTCTTTTGTGATCTGTGTTAATCGGTTTTACTGTGCCTGTGTTACGTATGTGCTTAATGCACATAAGCTAAGCATTAACTTGAGCTATAGACCCAATTCATGTTGATGGACAGCACAATGGCCAGTCCAGGTGAAACAGCGACAGAAAGGAGAGAGAGGGAAAACACTTTTTTTTAAGCATTCAAACTGTGATTGGTTTCTCATTGCTGCTGCTGCTGCTTCCTCATTTGGCGCTGCTCCCAGTGCATTGTGGGATTGAGATTTCCCAGTGGTGAGAATCAAACTCCATCTGCTGAGCTGACACACACACACACTCACTCTCAAACATTGGAAGCAGTACATCCAGGCACAGGCTTATCTAAACAAGCACACAGCAAACAAACACGTCTGTCTCTCATGCAGGAAAATACTCACATACACACACACACACACACACACACAACACACACATACGCACAGCCATAACACCATCGCCACTGTGATTAACCATTTTAGCTGTGAAGATGAAAAGTTTTATCTCAAATTAACAAGTTTTGGCTTAAGCTCCTTCCCCACATGCCATCCCACTGCTGTATGTGTATATCATTGCTTTGAATACTGCCATTGAGCATCCAGCATTCATTATTATCTGCCGTATGAGAAGCAATAGTATCACTGTGGTACTGTAGCTAGTTCAGCCAGTAACACAGAGCCAGACATTCAGACTAGGAAAAGAGCCCAAGACTGTGAAAGCGTATAAATGAAAAACAGCTTCAGGTTACCCATGTATCAGGAATTCTAAATTTCTTTGTCTACCTGTATAAAAACATTAAGTGACAAAAAAAAGAAAAAGAAAGAGCCACACTCTTTCTCAGGCAGTTTGAAGATGTGTCCCAGTTCAGGAGCTGAATCCTCTGAAGGATGCAGCCAACAACAGTCAGTTCCTCAGAGGATCTGAGGGTCAGGCTGAGCCTGTTCCTCCCCCCTAAATGAGACACACTGTCTAGACACTGTCTAAACAAAAAAAAAAAACTATTGGTGTCTTCACGCCCTCCCTGTCAACTCGTAAACAAAGTCAACACAGTCAACAGCAAACAAATAGGTTGGTAATGGCAAATAAATCTATATTGCTTCCATTTATTTGTAATGCCCTGTGGTTAACATGTCCATGCTGCAAATAGTGGAGTTCATGTCTGGCTTGCTTTATTAACAACCTATTGTTAGTCTGGTCCATGTGAAATGATTACCAATGATAGATCACCTTAACACATGGATCTGGTAAATACGACATGATTATTTGAATTTATGAGTTCACAGAGATTGCCTGAATGCTTCATTAAACAGCCAACCGCGACGTAACAGGCTCGGGGATGACCCCGAGGCGGGTTTTGTTCTGCAGATTTTTGGAGTGTAGAGGGGCCTTTGAAATGGGACAGGCCTTGTTGGCTCGCTGTGATGAAATGTGGACTCTGGGTCTATTTTTAGACTCCTGCTGTGTTAATGTTATATGGAATGGATAAGAGTTTTATAGTCCTAAGTACTCAGTTACTTGGATGTCAACGTGAACAACTTCTACAAGTCGGAACCTGATAATTTCGATAACTCCAGTATGACACGAACGCATCATTACTCAAGGAAAACGCATCGTAGCTTGCCTTGGTCCTGATTGGCTCCCATTGGAGTGACTGAAATGTGGCCAATCAGGCCCATGTATTTGAACCTCCACCAGCAGGTTTACATCATTTGAATAAGAGTAGCTGATTCTGGTCAGCAAATTGGGGTTCAGTGTGTTTAGGACTTTAATTCAGAATAACAAATTCAATTCAGTTTTTAATGTAACTACATTATTTTTGCTAAGTATTACAATCCAGAACCTCAGTATATTTGAAAGGGAAATCCAACTGAATAAAATGGGATATTTAAAATTCTAATTTAAAGCAAACATCTCTGGAGTCTGATGTTTTTTTCTAGTGTAGCTCTTGTGTGGGAATTGACTCTAAATGCCAGCAATATTCCTCGGTTTTTAAAGTATTTTTTTCTTCTACTCAGTGTTGTCAAACTGTTTGGAAACAAACTGTTTATTGCCTCAGTGCATCCTTGTTTGACTGTGTGGTTCCTCAAGGCTACTGTAAGGTACTGACGAAATAACAGAATAACAAACAACCAAACCCAGTCCCAGTGAAACAAATGCACTCGTCCCTTCACACAGATGAAAACACCAGCTTGCCACTTAGCAGTGCTCATTTAAAAAAAGTACAAGGCTACGGTGTGAGCTACATCCTGTCAAAGAGCTATCGTGTTTTTCACAGTCCAGCTGCTATAGTAGACGTATTAAAACCCGAGAAGGAGAGGACAAGATTTTCCAAAGACGAGGTGAGGAGGAGTGTGAGGGTCTGTCTTGGTATTCTTGTTGTGTCAGTGTGCAGAGGAGGCTGCTAAATTATCAATGATTACCTTGTTATATATTTAGCGTACTCCTGAAGCGTTCTGCACAGACAGGACAACTTTCTGAACTTGAATTGCAAGAATAGAAAAAGAGCAAAAACAGCTCAAGTAACCGTCTGTGATATTGTCTGTATGTGATTTATTCGTATATGATCATTTCAAAGCATTGTCACCACTGGACATGGACCAGTGGAGCTGTAAGTAGACTGAAAATGCTCTAATAGCCATTCTTCTGACTGACCTGGGATTACATTTATATTAAATGTTTTGGTCCCAAGTTCTGCAAATCCTAAATGTGTATATGTATAGGAAGAGGTAATATAAAGATGTATAGAGGAGGTAACCAGATGAACTGAGTCCTTACTCTGGTGGCAGGACCAGTTAAGAGAAAATTCATGCAGACATTTTTCTGTAGTTTCAGCTTTAATATACCAGTATAACATTTTCTCCTAGGCCGACTTCACCCAAGCTACAAATAGAAGATGTTCCCACCTCAAATCCAGTGTAAACATTCAGTCCATCTGGTCACCTAAGGATCTATGAAATGTGCAAAATGTTTTATTTTTATCGTTATTTTGTTGTTGTAGAGATACACATTTTATTGCTTTTGCCGTGCCTATGAAGAAAATCTCCCTCATATATGTGTAACCGTGAATTTTTCATGTAGAAAAGAGCTTGTAGAAACTGTGATACCGTCTTGTCCTGTGCATTGCTGTAAGTTTTTTCTTCTCTTTGGAGTGATGGGACTGGAGATAAGGAGTGTGGATGTGTGTGTGTGTGCGTGTGTCAGTGTGTGTGTGTGTGTGTGTCTAGATTAGGGAGTTCATGTCCATGTTTTTTGTCAATGGTTGTGACATTCCAGCAGCAGCCACCACCTTTTCTATTATCCAAAGCCTCTCAATAAACATATCATTGTGCCACTCTTGTTCTCTGTCCTTTACACTGTGTGTGAGTGAGAAACTGTCAGGCTGATGACGCTCAGCGTGAGACAACGAGCCTCGAGCGCAGTCTGAACTTTTGAGATATTCTCAGATCCATCAGTGAAACTCACACATGCATACACAGAAACACACATTTACTAGGTCACTAGGATTAACTCCATCGCATTTTTCCTCTCATTAAATATCACGGCTGACACCTTTAAATAGTTTTATATTATTACATCTCTGTTATTACATTAATTTGGCAGGCACCAACCAAAGCAACCTTCATCTTTTTCCTGTCATCCTTCAGGAATAAATAGGGTTTCGTGTCCTGCTTAAGAAGGACACTTTGACATGTGGACCACATATCTTGCAATGAAGGACAAACCCATTCTACGACCTGAGCTACACTGGTACAACAGCTGCTCCAATTTATCAGTGCTAGAGGAGTTTGACCATTTTCTAAGAAAATGGTCATTTTCAAGCCCCAAAAAACTGTTTCTCTGCTTGCCAAGTACGTCTTCTGTTCAGTTTACACTGATGATGAAAGCAGGACTGCCATATGAAATTCTTAGTAATTTTTGAAACAGTGTGTCCTTGGCAGACAAAAGCAGGGTTTTTATTTCTAACATGCAACTGTTGATTTTGCAGTTTGAAATGACATCTGTTGCTGCAAACATTAGCCTAAACACTGACAGTCATTACGGCTTGTGTAAGAGAGGATAAGCAGCTACCCATTCCTCACATTTTAGGTGGTGTTTTTGGAAAAAACATACCCTATATGGCTCTTCCCATTTATGATGTGTCTTTTATGTTTAGATTTCACTTCATTTGACTGTAAAACTTTACCTCATCATCGCTGTTTGCATATAGAGGATTTTGAGGCAAATATGAAACCTTAATTCTGTGCTATGTACTACAGCTCTACTCTCTGTTAAACCTGAAGGACTACAGCTGAAGGATGTGTTTTGCTTCAGTTTTTTCTTTGCTTGCATTCACAGTGATGACTAGAGGGTGGGGGACAACATAACTGCAGAGGCTTTGATTGAAGGTCATATTTCAGAAAGGAAAACACGCTAACCTGAGAATCATAAGACAAATTCCTCTGCTCCTGACTAAATATTAACTTGAACCCTGAAAAATGCAACAAATGAATCAGACACCTCTTTTTCTGCATATGTGACGACAGAGTTCCTATTACAAGAGGCAGGGGAGGGCTGTCATGCTGTCTTAAAGAAAAGTGCTTTTGAGACACTTGATTAGGCAGCTGAGCCAATATGACTGAGCGGTGCCGCAAAGCCACAAGAATCACAGCAGAAAATCAAAACGCTGGGAAAAATGTAAAACAACTCATCAATGTGCATTTGAATGGCAGGTGAGGAGAGATACACCATGCATATGCCGCCTTGTTAGAATAAGTATCTGACACAATGAGGAGAATGAGGTGCTGTCTCTTCAGCTCTTTGTAACATGAGGACACATACAATACAGCGCGTCTGCACTTTAATTGACTGTCGACTGAGCTCGCTCAGGCAGAAAGCTGAAAGAGAGCAACCTGAAATGACAAGATGATCATCCTCATTTATGTCTTGGTAATTGATGTTCATATACTTGGGACAGATTATGCATTATAACAATGACTATAATCCACAAAGCATTATAAACACACTTAGTAAGTCCTTATTCAATCATTAAGTGGCAGCTCTCCCTCCATAAATTCCTTATGGGAGATTTAATGAACTCATTGCAAGCACACTCATAAACTAGGAAGTGGCTAATAAGCATTCATTTATGTAATTACTGCCAAATGACTGCGAAGACATTATTATTCATAGCAATATTCAAGAGGGACCTAGTTGTACAGTCATTCACCTTTTTACCTGCATTAACAGCCTTAATGCAGCCATCTCCTCCCCCTGCAAATCTATAGCCTCATTACTCATCTCAAAATGAATATTAACACGTTACAAACTGTATTTCTGCAAAAGGGGCAGTAATTGATTACCCAAACTCTTCACATTACTTTCTATTTATATCTCAAAAATCTTTTGCTGCCAACATTCATCCATCCATCCATTATCGATACTGCTTATCCTTTCTGAGGGTCACAGAGGGGCTGAAGCCAATCCTAGCTGACACTGGGCGAGAGGCCGGGCACACCCTGGACAGGTAAGGTTCTTACCTTAACTTAACTGAGGATGATAGGAATGTCATTAGTTTTGCAAGTATTTAGTATTAATATTTGGACTTGATGATGACACTACATTAAAAGTCAGGGAATCACCAAAATTACATTTGATTGTGTGAAGAACATGAGTGTGGAATTTCATGGAAATGCATGCAATAGTTGCCAAGCTCTTAAATCTGGGCCAAAGTGGTGGACCAACCAACACTGCCATCCCTAAAGCCACACCACTAATGTGGCTTAGAACTCAGATTAGTTTATGGACAACGCAATATCTACTTGATGTTTGGAAGAGATAAAAAGACTAAAAGCAACTTTTTCCTAGGTAAATATAATACCGTTATCGCTATGGGGTACAGAGTTATTTGTCACCACCCACTGCCTCTGAAACAGATGGGGGCTCAGTGTGTTGTCAGAAGGCACCTTGCTAGTAGCTGCTGGGAGCAGGATGAGGATAACTCATTTACTCATTTCCTTCATACCAATGACCTTCTTATGACAAGTGTACCTTCAAGCTCTTCAATAGTTAAGCTAATAATTAAAAGAAATCCTGATTTGAGGTCAATGTGCTGAACAGATGTGTCCAACAGATGTCTAATAGATGCACTGATTAGTTTTCTCAGTGACTGGAAGTAAATGGAAAGACCTTTGCTTTGACCTTCACGCAACATGAAACTTGGAGAAACAGGACTGAAAACCAGCACCTAAGTATGCAAAACCTACAGCTGAACATACAATCAAGAAAAAAATATAATAAATGTGTGTATTTCATTCATATTTTGGTCATGTCTGATCCGATGAATGAGCAGACTAAACCAGGTATGATGGTATGAGCAGGTGAGAAAGAACCTTAAAACTATATATACTGTGTTTTTACAGCGACAAAACACCCAAAACAAATGAGGATTTCTTTTCCTCTAGAGTGTGAGACAGGTGCGTCTGTCTGCAGGTTCGCCTATTAGCAGTCTCTAAGTGTGAGATTAAGACAGCCATTAATCTTCCAAGCTGCAGTGGTGTATGGGAAAGGCCTGACAGCCCAGGGCTAAGTGATACATGGACCTTGTTGAGACAAGATGATGATTTGATGGAGGGATGGATGGGTGAACGAAAGGACACAAACACACACAAGCCTACCTCACCTGGCTGGTAAGGCGCATATGGAAAAAGTTAGAAAATCTGAAAACACTAAGATTACTGCAGACAACTTCAGACTTTTTCTGTTATTTTATGAAATATCTACAAAGAAGCAGAGAAAATACAGACACAGGACACAAAAAGACACAGAGGTCACACTCCTCTGCAGAATCTAGACCAGGTTTCTGCACCACATCCAGTTCCCCCAACACATACACACCTTGCAGGACAGACAGCTAGTCCTAGGTTGTTTGCTATGCATTTCAGTTAATCTATTTCTAATTATGGACCATTCTGTGCTCTCTAATTGTGTGGCCAGATTGATTTTGTTTGGACTCCAGTGTAGGTTACAGTTGGCAGCAGTTGGAGTGAGGCCAGTAGAAATACAGATGGCGGTCTTTACTCAGTATTTCAAATCAAATACCATTTGTTAGCATCAGTGGTATTTTGAGGTCATAAGTTTTTTTTTTTGAGATTTTCTGCATATTACAGATGTATGTATGATGCTTTAAAGTATCTTTGGCTCAATAAAACTAGATTTCTCTGAATGAACCTGCTATGCTATTTACTATTAGTGGCACTTGGGGGCAGGAAAATTACTCAGATATGACATGATACCTGCTGGTCTTCACTTTGAAAACTACTGTAGCCCCTCCATGTTCTGTATGCAGGTTGTAGCTTTATTCAAGAAACCTACTCACTGTCTGAGAACAGACTAAGGAAGGTCAATCGTTCTTTGCTGTTTTTCTGCAAAGTAGAAATCTGGGAATATACTGCAGTGTTTTTGAAGTTCCTGAGAAATATTAACTGTTAAAAAATCCACAAGCCTACTGTATATCTATGAGCATATTGTTGCTATCAGAAACATCCTGTAACTTTTATTTGCGTTTGGTTGTGTACTTGTTGCATTTTACTAATGAGCAGAACCTACAAAATCAGTAATAAAATATGCTTCGCCTCATCATCTTGATGAACTTTTGTGGGTAAATTAGCATAGCTCGGATAGGGAGCTCGAAGCATCTGTTTTTCTGGAGACAGAAACCACCTCACTACTTTCTCAAATAGGCTCAACTCTGGGGAAGATGTGTGAAGTCATATAAATGTTGCTTTGCATGTATTCAAAAAGAGAAGTCAGTTAACAAATCAATCAGATAAGTTAAATATAAAAACCTACCACAAACGTGGTCAGTGTAAATTGGTCAAACTAAAAATTAATTCAAAAATATTTTTAGAAGGGTTCTTTACCTTCACAAGAAAAAAACAGAGCAAACATACTGCCTCTAATTCTGGGGCTGGACATTAATTTTAAAGACACCAAAGAAGGATAAGAAAATCAATTATTTGTGGCTACAGCAGGAAAAATACTGGCGCTGGCCTTCAGTAACCCACAGCAGCTCAACATGAACACAGCTACTCACCTTGCAGAGAGGGGAAGAAAGAAAAGAAAAGAAAAAAAAACACGCACCTTCTGTCTCATACAAAGTAAACAAACCCAGTGACCTGAATAACAGCAGAGGGAGTTTGTTAAAAAAAAAAAAAAAAAAGCTACTAAAACACCACAAATGAGTTTCATAGATCTGATCAAGTCACATTTACAGTCATTTAGTCACTCACTCACTCACTTTTTCATTCTGCCAGTGAGCCTGCTGTGTAAAACCAATTATCCTGGTGGACAATTGGCATCACTGCTTTCCTTCTCCCTTTTCCAAAAATCAGATTATGCAATTCAAAATATTGGTTTACAGTGGTGGAGGTGTCGTATCTGGTCACAGTCAGTATGTTTAGGAATTTACAGTATGAGAGCTGAGAAAGTGAGTAGTGGTATATTGCTCTGCTTTTGTGCTTCTATGTGTGTGTGTGTGTGTGTGTGTGTGTGTGTGCGTCCATCCCTTACTATCTCTTTAAACACACACGCTCATACTTACATACACATTCAGGCACTCATAGAGATGTAGGAAGGATGGGTTACTGTCTAAAATGGCCAAGAGGAGGAGGGTGAAGGCAGGGTAAGTGAGAAGACACAAGGAGATGGTGGAAGAGGAGGATATATTTCTCTCTGAGCTGACATGGAAAGGACAGGAGGAGGAGATGCCAGAGTCACTGTGACAGAGGAGAGGAGCAGGAGAAAACTAAATCAGAGAAGGGCAAAAACAAAGAAAAATAGCTGAAAACAAAATCAAAGTAAAGAAAGCCGGTGAAATAGAAAATAAGCTGTCCGTTCTAGAAGTAAGTTTATATATTTGTAGAGGTAACAGCGATGAATAATAACTCAGATCATTATTTAAGCCTGAGTAAAGAATGTCATTTTCTTGTTGTCAGCCCAAAGGCTCTAAAAATGGCACATACAGGCGCCTTACACATACACACACACACACAGGGTCTAGCCCGTCTGAAAGCGGATGGCACAATAATCTCCAGGCTGTGCTTCCCTCCACCCTCATCTCTGTTGAGGACAGAGAGAAGAGAGAAGGAAATGGAGGTGGGAGGGGCAGGCGGCAGAAGAAAAAAACAGAAAAGAGGAAAAAGTCTAGGGGAGTGAGAATGCCCTCAGGTGAGCAGAGGCATGCAGAAAACTGCAGGAAGGCAGGCAAGGAGAGGAAATCAAGGAAAGTAGAAAGGAAGAGTAGGGGAGGAAGAGGATGACACAGCGGAGAGAGAAGGGAAGAGGGTGTATGTTGCGTCACATCTGCAGTGGAGGGCACGGCAGCCATCAGGCGCCTACTGAATGACAATCTCCTCTCCTCTCTCTCAGGTGGCTGGCTTGTCCCCCTTCCCACTTTCTGGGAAGAAAACACTTTGCCACTGCCTACAGCGTCCTTGCAGTGCCGGGCGATTTCACACCTGGCAATTCATCTTTTCTCAGACAAGATGGAGTTCTTGGAAACCCTGTGTGCCAAGCCAATCTCCGTCATCACTGTCAATAACTATTACAGTCAAATCAATGCTAGAAGGTGTAGTAGGATTGAGTACAGTCAGTCATGGTGTAATTTACCATCATCAGCTACCACAGTGTTGAAGAAATAAAGAATGAGTAACAGCTCATGGTCATCTTACTGATGGTAATATATGACTAAATTTATGAACAGCCTAGCAGCCTGTGAGCGCACTCTCTAAATTGTTATTGGTTAGTTAAAGGCAACAACACCTGTGTGACAACTTGGCGTAACATTTTGGAAAACAACTTCCACAGTCTGATGAAGATCAATTAATCTCTGGTATGTTCCAGAATGTTGGGCTTTAGCGCTAGACAAAGAAGCAGTTAGCTAGCAGCAATTATTATTATTTTTTTAATAAATGTAAAAATTAAAATAAAAAATCCATACTCCTTACCCACATCATACCCCAGTCTCAGTAAACAGCAAATCTAAAAGTAAGACATTTGTGGCATTGACATGACTTATAAATCAAATCCTCCCATTTGAAAGTCTGCCCTGAAGAGTTCAAGCAGTTAACAAACTTGCGTGGTGTAAACATTCAAATGCAGAACTTGTAGACTCTCTGAGTGACAATTCTATTGTTCTATCTTGAAACTCCAACAACCTTAAGATGCATTAGCATGAGCAGAGATCGTACAAAAGCTTTACTCAGTCTTTCATAGTCCAGAACGAGGTCAGCAGCAGATGTTGTAAGCAGTCAGCAAGGGCAAAATAAAATTGCAGTGAACGAACAGACAGACAAAGCTAATGTGGTGTGCAAACAGAGTTTCCATTGGTTACAAATTGACTATATTCTTACACACTTTTTTACTTATTCCCTATTTCCTGTTTAAGTATATTTGTGAAATTTCATATGAACCAGAACTTACATGATTTGCAATCATTGCTCACAGTCAGCTGGCCCACCAGAACTGTCAACCAGTCTGGCGGAGGCCAACCTGCAACCGCTTTATCCACAGAGAGAAAAAGAACAGTGGTGAGAAACAATGAAAAAGAAGACAACTAAAGAAAACTCAAAAGCAGAGAAGGAATGGCAGGAGAAATCTTAGGAGCTGACAAAGGTAAATGCAATAATAAACTAAGATAGAGACTAGTCAAGACCAAACCTTCACCTTCCCTGGAATCCGTTTGAGTTTGTCAAATGACTGATGTGTCCACAAAACCATCAAATCTCGACCCTCACAGAGTCAAAGGATGTCAAGTAAATCAAAACTTGCAGTCAACTGCATTTAAAATCAAGTTCTATGGAAGCTGTGGTGACATTTTGAACTTGTGGTTTTAAAATCAGCTTTTGGACATCAGGAGCTGTGGACAGTTCTGTCAACTCTACAAAGGGCCTCTGAGCCACTCCAGGAGTGGTGCTCTGTCTGTATGAATACTGCTGTGGCTTTTCTAAATACTGGAGCAATAAACTACTGTGTAGTTATGCTACTAAATAAATATATATATATATATATATATATATATATATATATAGTGTCTTAAGTCTAGCTTTCATATTAATGGTGTACATATAGGTTTATAGACCTTGCAAGATAAAATTGATTCATAACTACATTTAAAAGACAGTGATCTGCAGAGAGAGAGCCATGCAGTGATACATTAGGCGAAGAGCTGCATGTGACCAATAAACCAACCACAGGTTAGCCCAGATACAAATGTGCTCCTGACTGAGATGCGGTAGCAGGAGAGACAAACATCATTTTTTATGAATCTGATTACAGACGAAACCAATTTCCTTGTGATCAACAACTCACACCCTGTCAAGCCAGTCCATCTGTAACAGTATAATCCTGGATAGTTTATATTTTCTATTTTTATTTAAAATGTCAGCAACATCCTTGTTAATGGCAACCGACATATTATGACCTTTATCTTGACAACAAAGAACAATTTTAACCCAAATTTCAAAACATAGCACTATCAAGCGCACACCTGGATTTTTCTTTCCATGCCATTCTGTGCTTATAGCACGTTGCATTTTCCCAAATTCATTCTTAAGTAACATTTTAAATGACTCTGAGAGACCTTAACAGATGGGGAGGCAAATACGTGACTGTTTACTAGAAATTGAAAGAAAGACATACAGCTATCGTCCACATTGAGTCCCATATAGTTAAATCTGACCTTTAACTATACTGGCTTTGACACAGCAAACTTTGGAAGTTGTGTTTAAGTGATAAATAGCCTATCAATATATATGTGACTGTGGTACATTAAACAATGGACACAACTTATCATTCAAATTTACCGCTTGCGTGGAGAAGCATCACCAGTTGAAAATAGTTTCGATGAAACTCACGAGAATTTGATCGCACGCACGCGATATTTCGTGGTTCCGGTGAATGTTGCGTTCTCCAACCTGTTGACAAGTCAGACAAATCGAACGACTGTCTCCCTTTCGTCCCGCGTTACTTTCCTACCTACTTGTTGACGGGTTGTATGATCGTTTTCATCTTCTATACGATATTTCCGAAGTCCTTACTGGACCTCGGCTAAATTTCAAAGACAGCTGAGATACAGTTGATGGGAAACCAAATAAACTAAAATAAAGATGAATGACCGTCATCAACCAAACAAAGCGAAGCTGAAGTACAGCTCACTGGTTTGAATGGGATTTTCCTTTCAATGAACTTGACCAACATCTTTGCCTGCTGACAACAAAGCCACCTCTTTATTTCCACCAACTGTCATTTTGTCTGGGCTGTCGTGCAGTGGAGTGCAACCATGTTGTTGGTCATCCTTATTACGAACCTTCGAACAGATGTTGACCCCAGTGCTCTAGGCTGGGTTGTGATTCTTAGCAAGTAGCTGGACAAATCAATACATTCGAGTTATTGTTCTACGCTTGATTTGGGAATTATACCATCAAGAGCGCGGTAAATAAGTCCATTACAACAATTCTGCTCAACGTGTGTGATAGATTTTGACAGGCAATTTTGTAGAGAATCTAACGCAAGATTAATACCTAATTATTTATCAGAACAATTTCTGCCTTACAGTTGTACTTCAAATGACCGTTAAATCATTGCAAGGCCCCAGGTTACAATGTGTCACAAAAACATGAATTAATTTCAGTTCATTGATTGAATTGTCTTACACTGATGAATGAACGGGAAAACAAACTGCTATTTAATAACTGGAGGAAAGCTGCAGAAGGTCACACCTCAAAACAACTCACACCTCTGAGATTTTTTACACCACAAATCGTCACTTCTTAAAGTTTTTCAATGCAGCATTAAAAAGTGCAGGCCAGGTGAGAATTTACACAGAGAGGAATTTGGTATTGATTAGACCCCATCCTGCAATTATTAACAACCTGTGAGACAACAGATGACAATGTTCCCCTGATAGCACAGCATCTAGACACTGATGGTGATGGTGAGCCCTCCTGCAAGTGGCCAATAGGAATTGTGAGAGATCCCATTAGCCAAGCACAGTCACTCCATGAACTGTAATAACTTTGGGTGATCCTCCTGACTTTTCATTGGTGCCATCATCAGTTCAACATTTTACTTTCCCAGTACCTGATTATACTTCCTGTTTGGAGGCTCATTTGCCTAGGTAACGTACTATTGGATGTGATGACCTTGATAGAAACATAACTCCACTGCTAATCGTAGCGTTAAACTAGCCCCGCCATTGTGTGTACCGTGCTGACATTGGGGTTTGGCCCGGGGGACCCCACCCAGTGCCTCAATTTAAGCAACTAATATATAGTTTGTCCAGTGCTCCTGTGGGTAGGACGACATCTTTTTTCTTTGCCTTCCAAACTTTAACAAATCACAAATCAGTTTATGATGTATTGACAATACTATTAGTAGAAAGCCATAACAGACCACCACCATGTTTGACAGATGAGGTGGTGGCCTTGGAATAGGCTTTGTTTCTTTTTCCTCCTACAGTTTCCTCTTTCATCATTTTGATTTGTTTCATCAGTCCCATAGAACTTTGTTGTTTCTTTTTGTATGTTTTGAAAACTGCAGCCTAGCCTTTTTGTTTTGTGGGGTTTACCATTTTATGGTGAATCCTCTCAGGTGTAATCGTTAAATCTTCTCATGACTATTGACAAAAGTTGAGTGTGGAGTCTACATCTGGAAGCATTCTGGACTGCTCTACTATAATGAGTTTTCTTCACCATGCAATATTCTGCTGATCCAGTATCCCTCTTCTAGTTTTTCTTGCACCTGCTTTAATTTTTAGAATATATAGATTGCTTTTGGCAACCTCTCTGAAAGATTTTCCTTTCACATTTTGAGTCTGGGTGTATTATCTTCTTCCTTGTATTTTATCTTTAATCCTCACATTGACAGAAATCTCCACCCTCTCAGCCTGGCAAGCGATTCTCAGTAGACTCTAGGCTCCAACTTTGAAACCTGAGCAGTTGCCCAGGAAACGACTGGCTAAGAAATTAGCTCAAATTCCTTTTTGAGCCAATTTTGGGCACTATGTGCTGAAAGAACTTTATATATCATAGAGTTCTTTCATTATTGATATAAATATATATCAAATTAAAGTTGAGACTTGGCTCTTTAATTGAAATTCATTATTTATTTTCAAATTGAATGTACTTACTTTCGAAAAGCACAAACGCTAAAGGAACAGAAAATATATAACTGTCAAATACAGAAAAATTACAGTCTGTGTGTGTGTCTGTGTGTGTGTGTGTGTGTGTGTGTGTGTGTGTAGTACGTGTGCTATGGGTGAGTTAAAGGCACCTTACAATTCTTTGAATCTCTCCTCTTCCTATTCTTACTTAGGACTTTGAGATGAATAGAATTACAGAAGATTGAAGAATTAAGAGGAGGAGGGAGGATCAGGAGGAGAAGGTCGTGAGATGGGAGAGATCATGGGTGGCAGGAGTGGAGGAGAGAGAGGCTGTGGATGAGCCAGGCAGGAAGGTACCTTCATTAAGCAACCACTTTCGGTTTTAGGTGGGGGAGTGCTGCGGTGTCCTTCAGGCTACTCAGGTCAATAAAGCCATTACATTATAGTAACACAAGTACACACAAACACTGTCGCTGTCTAGAGACACAACAAGCGGTAGCCAATAGCCAGTAGTAATATTATCACGCGGTGTGGAGACAAATGGTGACCACTGCATGAACACGCGGTCTACTAGAAGACAATTTATCATCATGCGAACATGGGCTCTCAGCAGGGACACACACACACCTCAGAACTCAGTTTCAGCCATACATCAAAGCACATATGCTTTTGAAATATTCTGCCATTTTCATCTTCGCTCTGTGTCTGATAAGGATAACATTCGATTAGCTGTCTCAGGGTACCCTTTTATTGTCTTAACTGTGTGTCAGACACCCGGCAATATGGTGAGTACCTTGGCTATAAGAGTGAAATGATGAACTTCCAGCCTTCTCATGTCAGGGGTGAAAGTTTGATTAGTTAGAAATTACATATTTATTGTATTGTAAGTCAGAAACAGGAATAAACAGCAACAACAGCTGGCTGTTGTGACAACATCTAGTGTCCAAGAACAGACAACTGACTGTATTCGAGCCACATGTTCCTGAAATCAGACTAAAAGGCTGGATGTCAAGCTGTGCTGCGCCAAGGAAACCAATATTAGCAGCCATCACACAAGTACTTGCATACAATATGACTACAGTACAGGTATCTATGATATGTTGGGAGCCTGCCTTCTGCGACTCCTCATCTAACAGTTGGTGTAAGCTTTTCTCTTGTACTACTCCTCCCTTACATTTAAAACTGCTCTGCTGTGAAAACCGCGCACTGAAAATGTCAAATGTAGCTGTATAGACTACATTTATTCGATACTGTATATCACTGGCAAACTCAGTGACAAATGTATAATACATTTAAATATTCAGTGATATATTCTTTTTGAAATAAAACAAAATTCAAAGGGATGGGCTCTTTGGTTTAATGACCTTGAACAAACCACTGGTGGGGAGATAGAAAGGAGGTGAATACAGTAGTCTGCGAAAGAAATGACAAAAGAAAATGAGAGCCAATGTGTAACCACATCCCTCTAAGTAATAAATCCCTTCAACATCCCTGAGTTAGTTAGTTATTGTGCCAAATATTTTTCTATTCAGATTAGAGCCATCTGAGATGGAGCTGCTTCACACAGTCTGTCAATATGTATGTGCAAGGTCTTTACCAGGATGGAAAAGCCTACTCTGGGCCAGTCAATGTTGCATAAGAAATAGATGTATAAAGAGGTGTGTTCTGTGGTACATGGTACTTTTGCATTTGAAAGATTTAAAGGAGAAAGCAAGAAAAAGAAAGTGTCTCATAAATTAAAATATTTTGGTGCCTCTGAATGAGTGGGAGCCCTCAAGGTCTACACAAATGTCCAGAGGTGTGCAAAATAATAATAATAATACTCTTTACATAGGAGTGCACTAAACTTGAGTTACAAAAACTTAAAACAAAAAAATATTTAAAAAACAAAATCAACCACAACATACTTACACCAAACCAGTAAAATAAAATCAAATCATAAGATAAAGATAAAACAAATTTCAATGATATTAGACTAAAAATTGATGGGGATGAAAACTGAAAAAAGACAAATAAAAACAAAAGTAAAACCTACCTGATTCGTTTCAGATCGTTCCCTATTTCTAAATACTCTATCCCATTTAGTTTTGAGTCTCTGGAACAGATAAAGGAACATCTGGATCTCTGAGGGATCTCAAACTATGCACTAGCTCATATGCTCTAAAGGTCATATGTAACCTCTGAAGTTACCTGATCATTCAACCTCAACATCATTTTTTTTGTGTCCCTGGTGGCTCCACTTCCATTATGCGTCTGTGCTACTTGCCTTTGTTTGTCTCTGGTTATGTGTGTATATTTACAGCATATGTGTTATCAATTGCTGAAGATATTTATAATTTGAAAAAACGAAACACTGCTTGACTATAAAACAAATGAAAACATAAGCAAACATAAAGTGATTTACGACCCTGATCATCTCGATCTATGTACCTAGGAACCACACACGCTAAGCAACCTCATCTCAGTAACACTCTATTTATACCTCTGTCTCTGTTGCTTTGGTTCTGCAGCAGGTTTCCTGTCTATTGTGTGTGTGTGTGTGTGTGTGTATGTGTCTGTGTGTGTGTCTGTGTGTGTGTATGTATGTGTGTGTGTGTAGCCATAAATCTATCAAGTCTTCCATGCTGTCTCACTTAGACCTAGCTACTCTCTCTAGAGTTTTTCTGTCCAGTCACTGATACTCTGCAACTATTGTGTATGTGTGTGTGTGTGTGTGTGTGCCTGTGTGTGGCGGCGAGGCCCAGCACAGCTATATGTCAGTTTTTCATTTGATTTGTTTGTGTGTGTGCCTGTCAGCATCCATGTGCTTTCTTCAATTATCTGTGATCTGTGTGTGCATGTATTTCACTGTGGGGTGTGTGTGTGTGTGTGAGCTCCCTGTGGTGCAGTAATGAGACATGTTGGCTAGACAGAGCTTTGGGAAGGTCATGCTAAATTGAGGCATTGAGGAAGAAGGGAAGGTGTGACTTGTGCGGCTGTGAGCGCCTAATGATGAATCAGAATAAACCTGCACTAAATTAGCAGGTGGATTTCATCTTACGATGACCTGAGGAAGAGAAAAGAGGCAAAGATGGAGAGAGCACAAGAAGAGATGTGGGCAAATAGGGAAAGAGCTATTTGAAGTCAGCAAAAGATAACACAATTCAGTCTGTCCTCTCTCAGCCATCAACACCTCCAGGATCTGCTTCTCCAGACTGGGAGGGTGGATGGTGAAAGAAACTAGAAATTTATTTTAAAGTTATTATCGGGTAACGTGAACTAGATGACATAAAACATGATGCAGCTGTCAGATGGATTTGAATGAGTAAATAAATGGTGTACTGGCTGTTTTCCAGCCCCCTGGAGATCAGCTCCTTCTGGCCCACATCCTTCACTGACTGGACCAACAGCCTTCAGCCAGTCACATTTCTGCTCCTGCTGGCCTGTCGCCTAAAAATGATGTTCATATAACAAAGAAAAAAAGCTGCATAAGACTGCATCAGTAAATATGTTTTGTAGGAAATCTAATACTGCCTGGATTATGTGTTTCTCATCATAGTGAGGAAACATTTTAACTGGATGAATATGCAAAACCTTCATTGTCGGCGGGGGTTTTTCGTTTGTTTTGTTTTTGCCTTCCCCACAATATCTGCTACTGGCAACTGAAGGATTCTTAATGTTTCACTCACAGCACTTGGTTAAGATTAGGGAAAGACTATGGTAAATATTGACATCAGTGCTGACTTGGGACACGCTGGCACTTTTTAACCAAAACCGCAGTATTTCCCCAACCTCACACAAAAGAAGCAAAAGTTCAATTAAGAAGACTATCTTTAAGCTTACTTTGTTTACTCCACGCCACTTCCAACCAATCAGATTTTGCCATGACATCTGTAGGTTAATCATCTAATTGCTGTCAGCTATTATTGCAGTGTCTGATCGACAAAACCAACCTCCAACCATACACACCCATTTTTCAACAGGTAGGTACTAAAGAAAGACTGTGATCTTGGTTTAATATTGGAGTTAAAACTGACTCAAAAGACAAGATATGATGTGTTCCCTTTACCAGCATTTGATCAAAACCACAATCTTTCACTAAAGACCAAAGACCTAACTGTACATGGGAATCATTATGCAAACCCTGGTCTCCTGAATGAGAGTCTTGCACGTTCAACATATAAATCTAATCTCTAGGGTTCAGGGTTATGGCACGACTACCCCCATAAAATGATGATGTCACATTGTGTCAAAAGTCTCATAAGTCAACCTTTCATATTGTGCACACTATATCAAATAAATGAATTTCCAAATAACTCATCAGTTAGTCTCTCCTGACATAAGTGCTCTAGTTGCCTAAATGTCATGACACATAGGATGCAGACCCTGCACCAATCCCCTCCCTACAACTGTGAGCGTATTCAGATAGCAATTATGTTTCCTCAAAAATTTATTTGGCAAAGCAAATGAGTTGTTTACAAATGTATTTGTAGTAGATAGGGTTGCTCCTGCAGTGTTTGGACAGTCACAAACCTGCTTCCAGTTATTGTTTTTTTTATCTCTTCACCCATTAAATGATTTATGAACTAATTCCATGAGTCATACACCACCTCCTCTCTGACCTTGGAGGAAACTGGCCGGTACAAACGAAGTCAGCCGACAGCCCATCTTTTTGTCTTTCTCCTCTTTAATTTCTCATCGGGGGGCAGCAACAGCAGCAGCCTGGAGCCTTAAAGCACCATGGTGTGGAACCTCCAGCTGTTCCACTGTAGCGATGACCATGAGTAAAGGACCATGTGAATTTAGGAGGGGAGAGAAATAAGTTTAGAGCTCAATGTGGGTAAACTGTCACAGCCAGAGGTTTTATTTTCGTAAGTTACTTGAAAAAGCCCTCTCACTGCCTCTCTTCAACATTGTTCACCTTCAAAGTTTCCTTGCTGTGCAACTGGAATTCCATCTGTGGGATTTCCTCCCACATGATGAAATCATCTGCAAACCCGTCCTGCTTGGCATTAGCAGTCTCTTCTCAGCTGCTGAATCAGTGACACATACTACAGCTGTCAACTGTGGTGTCTCACTGAGAAATCCACTTGGCTCAGTCTCTGTTGGAGCAGTTGGTTGTTATAGAACAAGAGGTTCACTGCAGTCAGTGATTAATGCAAAGCAAACCCCCTCTGGCCCAGTCGAGTGTTCACCTTTGTTCCTTTAACAAAGAGGTCAGAAACTGATTCTGTGAGGGCAGGTAAAACAATTCTCCTGCTTAACACACAGCAGCAGCATCTGACTGTAGAAATCTGAATATTTCATGTGTAATTATGAAGAAAAATAGGTTCTAAAAAACATGTTCCAATCCCTTTTTAAGAGACTTTTCCCTCAAATCATAAAAAGAAAACTGCAGGAAAAGGAAAACTTATTGGAGACTTGTTGGAGACACCATATCAGCTGAATCTCAGTGACCTGTGGAGTTATACAACACTAGAAATCCTAAAAAGAGCATGAGCAGTTTAATCTTTACAGTGTAGCATTTACACAAATACAAAGTCATTCATCATCACCGCATGCTTGAGGCAGAATCAATGGTGGAAAAAAACGAAGAGACAGAGCAAAGCTTTTTATTGTGTGCACGCACATGTTGAGAAGGCAACGTGAGGAACCTTACATTAAGACATGGCAGCTGAAAAATCTCAGAGGAGCTCAGATTCATATGGCTGTCAGCCAGAGGAGCAGAGCACATACAGCGTGAAACTGAGCATCATGGGCTGTGCTCAGCAGATCCTCACTGGCGACGGCTGCTCATCTGTCACACTGCAAAAAATATATAGTTCTTATTAAACCAGCATTGATCTCCGAAACCCTACATTTCTGTAAACAAGTGACGAGAATCCTCTGATGATTTTCTTTGACCTACTATAAATTTTCTTGAAACTAATCTGCTTTTCTTATTATTCATTTTAAAATAATGACATTTATTTCTTGAATTAAACTGAACTTAAAAGGGGATTTTCTGCAGCCCACTGGGCATCCTTTTTTTCTAGTTTAAGGGGGAAAAGACTGAATATGAGACTTGTTATGATTGCTATTTTTTGCAGTGTGCCCCCTCCCTTCTTGTCTCTAGTTATTATTCTATCCAAGTCCACCAGGCTCTTACTCTGTGCACTGGAGTGCCAATTATTATGGTAATGACTGAAACAGATATCAGATGGGTTTCCCTGGAATAAGCTTTTCATATTTCACACACATCACTCTGTGTGTGTGTTCATGTCAGCATGTGTGCGTTTTTATGGGGAAAAAAGAGAGAGAGAGAGTAGCAGAAAGCAGCAAGGAGAGTTTGTCCATGTGCCGAATTGAGTTTTATCACCTTCCCCGGCTGAATTAAACCTTTAAGGGGGGAAATTCATCGAAAACTACATGGCTCCGCTCATCAGAAACGCATTCCTTTGAACAGTTGGACATAAATTCAGGATTATAAAAGGAGCAGGCATCAGAGCAGGTAACAGAAATTGGACACGAGGGAGAGAGAGAGAAAGGTGTGATGACAGTCCTGTCTCCAAGGTCATTGCTCCATCTCTGTTCTGTTCCATCCCCTCAGCTTCTCTGCAGGGTTCGGTGTTGCCAAGAAAGAGCCTCATGTAACGTGTTTCATCACGTGTTGGTGTGGGCATATCTTGTCCTATATTTAGCAGAGGGAATCGATTAGTCACTGTCAATAACCATGACAGCAAACGTCGTAATCAAGTCGTCTGACAGTTGCCAGCTGTTATACCCAAACAGGTTCACTGTCATTCACCTAGCTTCACTGCAGCTACAGTACATGCTCACCACTGCGCAAACTATCCACCGTGTGGGTTTAGCTTAAGGTGAACAGCTAAAACATCAGGTAACAGTAACACAGTAATATTTATGTAGTACACATCTAGAGGAAGATTTAGATGATTACCTGCCAACATTTCACAAATCAACGCAGGTCATTGAATACAACTTTGCATTAGAACAGTACTTAGCTTATTTGTCCATTTGTCATTTACATAATTCTTTAGTTTTTATTCCTTGATAAAAATGTTAAAAAAAGTAATATAATAAATTATAGTTCTGGTTTATCAAAGGCTACTATTTATTTATTTATTCAGTTTTCATCATCCTGTAATTGTCAACAAATATTTTCCATCACAGTTTTTGTGACAGTTTTTCTGTGAAGTTTTGGAAGCTTTGAACTATCGATGACCCAATTTTCTTATGACAAATAAATGACTATGAACACACCAACTCCTACTTAAGAGAAATGGATGTGAGTGCATTTTCTGATACAGACAGACACATTGCAAGTTGTTGAAAGATGTTGTTACCAGGATGATGACAGGAAGGTACTGCATAAAGAGTCCCCACACTCACACAGTCAAGGACATTTTGTTTACTTTCTACAACTCTAAATTGTCATGTTTAGAGCAAAAAGATGACATTGTAAATGCATCATCATGTCGAGTTGAAAATTTGAGGAGAATGATTTAAAAGCTGCTGCTGTATCAACACTAATCTGCAGCTCAGGTTTCCCCCCCTGCTGATGAAGGGAGAGCTGAGATTTATCAATGAAACTGGATGCTCCTTTGTAATAAAGTCAAACACTTTCAAGGCCTGCTCTAGCTTTGTTTACCCTCCACAAACTCACTGCTCTTCAAATCCCATGGGAACCCTGCAGGTCCACCAAATTATACTTATTTTTAGCAGACAGAAGATGTAATGCCTGAGTGATGTTCTCCAATAATATTCCACTGAGTGAATTCAATAATCTAACAACAATATGATTACAGTTGATGTCTGCTGCAACTGTTGAACCAAAGGCAGAAATGATGCAGTATTTCCATTTCCAGTTCATTAAGTTTCTCTTTTACATTTAGTGTAATAGGCCACTTTACATTCATAATTCAAGCGTGATTGTCAGTTTTAATAAAGCAAAGCATTTGTTTTCATTCTATTCCCACAGAATGTTAATCCTAACACAGGTTGAAATATGCTTTAAAAAATAATCAGCTTTCAGTGATGTTCAAAGCGTTCCTTCATTTTTTGTCTATTTACACATATTGACAAGATAAGATACATTATCATATGTGTTTTTTCATCAGTATTTACAATAACAATGGAGGACATGCAGCATATTAAGATATTGAAAAACAACTCCTACGCATACAGTCTAAAAATAATATTATTTTATATCTTAAAATGTAATAATATATAAATGTTAATTTAAAAATATATATATGTATTTGGTATAAGAATATTGGAGCAGCAAGAAGGAGTCATTTCATGACATTCCCCCATCTCCAAGAAAGCCTTTGAACATGTCTCATTTAGCCATGGGTTTTACGTGTAGGTGTAGAAAGGCATGATGAAAGCGACAGTAGAAAGCAGAACAAGATTAAGTGACAGATTTATCCCTTACTTAGAGCTCAGAGCTAATCTACAGCAGAAATGGTGCAGTCAAACAGACTGATATTTACTAACTTTATTTACAAGGGACAGCAAACATGAATTAACATGAATGCAATGAAAGTTTGCCAGATAAAGCAAAAAAACTGGGACTCAGAAACAGACTTAGACACATGTAATTGAATAAGGTTAATAAATTTCATATGGAATTAGGTGAGGATGAAGGGAGGATGAGAGGCGATGAAAGCAGGGGACAGGCAGGCAGTTGAGTGAAGGGGAATGATGGAGACTGGCTGGAGGTTTGCAGGCTGCATGAAGGGTTGGCTGGGGAACTGGCTGAAGTGGCGTGCGAGGAGATACACAGGGAAATAACTGTAGTGAGATAACTTTACAGAGCAGTCGAGAGTCTCTGTACCACTGAGCTGGGGGAACAGTCTGGTGACAAGTGAAGGGAAAGCTGGCCCGCGTGAACTGGGAGCTGATGAGTTGATTGCAGGCAGGTGAGAAGGTGAACCAGAACCAAAAGTAAGCCATGTCCCAGCCTCACACACACACACACACACACACACACACACAGACAGACACAGGGATAGTCAGGGGAAACACTAAGAAAACCCACAGCTGTGACAAAAACATCCATGGTCAATATATTAACATACTTAGGTGCTGTCTTGTTTTAAACACCTTTACTACCAAAAAAAAAAGAAAGAAAAGAAAAAGTTTTATTGTTCCTCATCCACTACCTTCCATCACTACCAAAACATCTTACATCAACACTTTGGTTGTAGCCACAAAAATATATATTTCAATATCTCAAGGCTTACAAACTTTAAAAACATGTCATGGTAAATTACAGGGAAATGTGCATAAAGGGACATTATCTCTGGAAACATTAGAAAGCCAATTTGGTTATGCAATTTGCACTTTCAGTGTGCAATTCTGCAGGTTTAAAATGTGAGTTCAAAGGAAATTCCTTCTTTTTCATCATTTGTGATGAGGCCTTAAGGCTATCGCTGTGATTGCAGCTATAAGTGTACATGAGGAGGAGGGTGATTTGCTGCTCCATTAGATTACCTTGTTGTTTTGTACCAAGAAAACATCATTGAGGTGTTGTGGAGGAGGACATAACCAGACAGACACATTTCTGCCAAGAACTGGAGGATTAGCTGCAGTATTCTTAACCCAACATAGCAATGAAAATGACAAGTGAGTTACATCTTTATGCAACTGACTCATTACAACATAAGGTCAGGTCAATTCAGGGCTGAGCCAAAAAGGACCGATTTCCTGGTGAAAACTGCTTCCATATTAAAGCAAGAATATTTGTGATGGTTAATGGGGTATATCTGTATATCTGACAGAAGACACAACCAGGCTTTACCCAGAGAACGTTTCTCAGAGATTTTTTCAGATGTCACAACCACACAAGGGGGAACCTGATGTGTGACATTACAGCCGTGAGCTGCATCAAAAACTTAAACAGTGCCAGATAGCATCGCACTAGAGGATGTGAGAGGAGCGGGGAGACTGCCTCTCGTCTTTTCATCTTAGGTATGGTATTGAATATTAATGACACTATCAGTTAACTGCTCTGCAAAATCCAGCGTTTAAAGGAATGGTTTGACATTTCATTCTAGTGTTGGAAGAGAAGATCAATACCACTCATATATATGTGCATTAGCTAAGTATAGAGCTGGAAATAGTTAGCTTAGCTTGGCTTAGTTAATTAACATAAATCTTGCTAATCTCATAAGATATATATTACTTCCAATCTTTATGCTAAGCCTCCTGGCTTTTAAGGAGCTAAGTTTAGCTACTGCTACAATACTAACATTAGCATTAACAGCTATTTACCCACCAGTCTAGAAACAACGTTGCAAGTTCAGCACATTCAAATAGCTCCTTCAACTTCATACTTGACACACACCAATGAGAGTGGTATCAGTCAATCATCTAACACTTACAAGCAAAGCAAATATGCACTTTAAAAGCTGACCAGACTTATACCTCACTTTAAAAAAATCATAATATTACTTTGGAAGCACCTGTCCCTACCATTGAGATATTTACATAAATTTGAGGTTTGAAGTCAGTTCACAACTATTCAGATCAGTAGATAATTGTCTTATAAATTGCAGGCTGAAGCCCTCGCTGATCCAGCTCCTCAGGCAAAACAGGAGCTCGAATGTTATTTAAATTTGATGTTAAATGCCTAATGAACTATTGAATCACTTTAGTGAAAACTGCCTGAAGGAGCACTTGTGAGAGTACCTGTGCCTCTTCTGCTTTATGTTCTTATGCCATGATCACCCTGTTTGGCAAATTAGACACTGATCTTGTAAAGTGCTATCCAGTTAGCCACAGATGTAAGTGGGCAGTCTCCTGAAATGTTCTGTTTCAGTTTAAACTCACTACTTTAACTTCATATTTGTCACAGCTGATTTGGCCTCTCTGCTGATGCACTGAATCACCTAATGAGCACAGGAACAAAGCGTTGGATCGGAGTGCACTGATACCCTGGGACATGTTGTGCACATGAGGGGACATTAGAGGAAGTTGTGTTTTTGAACAGGCAATGATTTTTTTTAATCTTGCCACTTTTTTGCCACTTTGACCATCCCTCTCTTGTTAGATATCAAATTTGCATGTTTCAAAATGAAGTTCAATATTTTTTCTAGTATATTTTCCAAAATCATTTTGAATTACTTTCTGCTACTCTTTTATGAAAATACAGACTTCTACTGATGAAAATTATGGTTTTTTTTCACTTTGCCTTCTTTGTGCTACTCTGACATCTTGGTCCCCTCATCTTGTAATAAACATCATATTAATGAAGGTGGTAATTATCGAACACTTAGCTGACATGATTTTCATTAGCTGACACCCGTGCTCAGAATAGTACATCAGTGCTGTGGCTTCACTGAGGTATTCACTGCAACACTGAAAGGAACCACTGCACAACAACATGTGACACAAATGTCAAATGCAAAGAGGCAGCATTCAAAAATACTGCCCACAATATGTCTCTCAATACTCTGGCCTAATTTGTTATCATCAATGGGTCTTGACAAACCAAAATCGTGCTCAACAAGTGAATGTTCTTCTCTCTCTCTCTCTCAAAAAAAAAAAAAAAAATACTACTGCATTAGGGTGAAAAAAGAAAGAGAGAGAGAAAGCCGTTCTGATTTCACTCTGCTGATGCAGTCTGTGATGTGTCTCATTCTTTTCTCTCCTCCTGTCACGATTAACAACAATGACAGATCCCGTCTCTGTGTTTTCTTGGAGCTGCTGCAATGATGAGTCGCTCTGCCTCCCTCCATGTTCTTTTTTCAGAGTTTTCAAGTATGAGGGATGATGATGTTTTCACAAGAGACAGATGTGAGAGAAAAATAAATATTTCTCCCGTCATAGAAATAAAACCTTTTTCACCCTTTTTTATTGTGTATTTCTGACGCAGCATGCAGTGTGCTCTGTCATTACAGAGTGTGTGTAACATGTTCTCTGCAGTGCCGGTGTTGAACTATGTGTTTTGGTGTGAACGCTTACTCCACTGGGAATTTAATCTCCTGAATGTTCGCTGTTAATCCGATCATTAATGCAGGCAGTTCCCCAGGGGTTTAACCCTAAATGGCATGTTGTTGCTGTTCGTGTGTGTGTGTAATATCACATATACTTATTTGGGATGTCTTCTTCAGATTTTGTAACTATAAGTTTTATTAAGACTTAAAAACTGAGTTCAACTAGAAGAAGGAGAAAAATGATTTACCAGATTTGGGTAAAAAAAAAATTGTAAGATCTATAAATAATGGATGTATTTAATATATCCACACATCTCAAATTCCAATAAGCCTCTGACACTACAACACTGGAAAATAAATTAAATGTAAATAAAATGTCAAAGACAACAGCCACAGAAAATAACACAATTAGAAACCATATGGGGAATGGTAAAGTATGTTATGTTAAAGTGAAACCTATAACGCAGGACAAGCAGGAGGAAACTATTTCATTTGATACATGGGAATAAAAAACATATTTGATGCAGAAAGGTCAAATAAAGTTTTACTTTGTTGAGTACTGGAGACATTTGAAGATCTTTGTGAGGAGGTGTGTATAAATAAACTATGTGTGTGCATATATTTGGGGTTAACTGGCTGAGCCTTTCAGTGAATTGTTTTATTTGGTTGCTGTGTTCAGCACTGTTTAGTATTGTTGTCTTCTTGTTTCACCATCTTCTGGTCTGTGTAAGGTTGGATGAGGTTTGTTTGCAGATATGCAATAAGTGTATAATTTTTGTTTGTTTTCATTTTGAAAGTTAAAACTGTCTTCTTGACAGGTTGACATTGTCTCTTGTCCCTTTAAACCTCCCATCTGTTCTGCTCTTATTAACTTCTTTATTTTGTGCTGAATCCTGCTAATGTCTCCTGCTGCAATGACCCAGTTTCTTCACAGAGATCTGTAAAAATTCATCTAATCTTTTGTGTTCTTGGATAGATCCAGCTATATTCATTCCTTTGCATGACTGTGACAGAGTGTGTTTTGTGTATTTGTGGGATGCAAAATGTCTTCTGACAACCCTGAACTGGGTCTTGCAAGGGGAGGCTGAGTTGCCCCGGTTTTCAAACCAAGTAATGACAAACTCACCAGTGCCTACAATCCATGACTCATAAAGATATGATTTTTGAAATGCTAATGAGGTGAAGATTATACAGAGTGGAAGAGCAAGATAGAGCAAGAAAGAGTGAGATAGAGACCGTAAGACAGAGAGAGAGATTCTCCATATCTCGGCGGGTCTTCTGCCGGAGCTGACAGCCGCCGTTTCCTACTGAATGTATAAGATAGTTTTTAAATAATCTCTCTTTACACAGGCTTTAGTATTTCATGGCTTTGTGATGAGTCAGAGAGGGAAAGAGAGTCAGAGTTTAGGCAGGAAAGCCTGCAGCACTGAGAGAACACTCTTCTTACTTTTTTCTCCATATCTCTCCCTCTCTCTCTTCATTATGTGGGTGTTCATCTCCAGTGCAGAGAACAGGGCTAAGCAAAGAGGATAGAAGGTCAAACACCTGAGGACACGGGTTAATCTTCCCTCTGTCATTTCAGCCACACACAAGACAGTGCTCCTCTGGGAAATATGATTATTTTTGTTAGCAGAATATACTACCAACAACTACTGTCTCCTGCATTACAGCTTGATATCGCCTGGCATGTGGTCAGAGGGGGTTTACCTTAAAATGCTTTATGAGGGTAAAATGCTATTGGATTGAAGCGAGATCCCTCAGTGCACATGCAAACGGATTATTTTAGTAAATTAATACTTTATCATTCCTCAAAGGTCTATCTCATCTTCTTCCCATTTTTCATCCCACTCTGCCCCTGATTCTTCCACATCGTACATATGACTCCGTGTTCACTGTTTGCTCCCATATAATTTCCTCTCTTTCATCATCCTTTTTCCATCTATCCCCCCACCCCAATTCGCCATCTTCTTCTCCCCTCGTGCCTTCTTTTCCTCTGTTTCTTAATTTACCACATCTCCTCCCTCCCGCCTTCCAAACCTTTTCTCTCATACCTCTGCTTCCCATCTTTCCATCTTCCAGCATAGTATTCAGACCAGTGAGAGGTCATTTTAGAAATAACAGAGGGTGGGGAGATGAGAGTGATGCAGCTATAACAACCGCTGCCCTGGATAACTCGGGAGATGGATGGATGGATGATAACAGTGGGAGCGTGGATGCAAGAGAAAGAGAAAAGATACAGGTGAAACAGAGACAGAATTTTACGACGCACATGTCAGCTCCTCCTGAGACACGCTGTGCTAGTATGTGCATACTACTGCCCGTAAAACTGTGCCTTTATGTATTGCACCAATGCATACTGCCTGTCATTTATTTTCATTAGTGGTCATCATGGCGGTCACCCTTCAAATTACCTCGATCTATGACAGCATCGTTAAACTTTTACAGGAACACTGTGCTTCAAGGCTCTCGTTCCTAAATTCAGAATATAAGGGTATTCTTTTCTTTTTGGTCTTTCAAAAACAAAATAGTAAAGTGTAAGAGGTAGAGCATGTAGTAGTGCTTTGAGGCCAAGGAATTACATCATTAGCTAGCTATATTTTGGGGAGATTTTTCCCATAAAAAGAATCAATGAGTGCTGCCATGGCAGAGACGTACTTCTGTTCTGCACTTTATTGGTTGGAGATTTGCCAGTGACCAGTGTTATGGATAAAATGGGTGGAAGAACTCACATACAAATGAAATGCAATATATCTTACCTATCATATTCAGGAGACCAGCAGGCTGCTGCTATCAGGAAGTAACCATTCAGATTTTCATTTAAGCGTTCATCAAGTGAGTATGAATACATTTTGTTATCTACAGAATGTTGACAGAAGTAGCCTAGGATTGCACGCTGAAGGTTTTTCCCTCTCTGGATGAACAGCTGAAAAAGCCACAGTCTTGTAGGTTGTGAAAATGTCAGTTCCCCTGCTGTGTCGTTGTCGGACATACAAGCAGCTACTATCTCTCCTTTTACCCACAGCCGACCAGCTTTGGATTTGTTACTGCAGGTTCTATGAGCCTGAACCATTCCTTGCCCTCCCTGGAAAGTATATGAAAGAAATGGAGTTGAAAGGCGCTGCAGCAGGCCGGGCTCAGCATGTCTACTGCTCAGGCTGATTGCAGATCAACATGAGTGGGGCGGCTAATAATCCGTGGAATTAAATGAATAGGGTGTTCCCTTGTGAATGTTCTAACTTGACAGTGTAATACAGATTAGTAGCACTCTGTGGTGAGATAACATGTGCAGAGGGAGTAGGTTGCATGTTTTTGCATGTATGGGGTTAGGCTTACAGAGGTTACATATGGTGTATGAATATTAGTGCTTCTCCTCATCCCCCACCCCATAAAGAGCAAAAGCTGGTCGCTTACATGTTCTGATTCCCTCCAGGGACAGGGACCAGGCGACCCTAGCATTTACACACTAATAGAAACAATCACGAGAAATATATATTAATCTGCCTGACTGGTTGGCTGAAACTGAGCTATTGCTCTTTCAAAGGCAGATGCTCCTGTGGTAATCACCCTATAGCCTGAATCCATTTAACCCTTATCATTATTATAAAACATGTTGACCCATGCATGTGATGTACTTTTATACACTGTGCCATTAGAGATTGATGTTTGTGTGTTTTTTTTTTTTTTTTTGCCATTGGGTCTAGAGCTGGGATTATCCATTGAGTCTCCAAAACAGCCTTTTAGTTGCCCAAGGTAACATTTGGGCAACCTCAGGGAAAAATGTATCAACAGTTGCAAGCCCAGGAGGAATATCATTACCAGGTGGGAATGATTCCTGTTCTAACAAGACAAAATACTAAAATGATCAGTTATACTGATGGACTAATCTAGTAAACAGAACAAATGATGAAATGAAGCCTGAACTGTTCTACAGAGCAGCGCTATTTTGTTTCACGCTAATTCAGGATGATAATGGCTGCGAGAGAGAATTTTCAGGCTAGCACGGACCTAATATGCCCTAATCTTTCTCATAAAGGTACATGCACACTGTATATTGGGATACATGCAAGTAAATATCATGCTTATACATAATAAAATATATGTACTGCCTTGAACTCTTGTGCAATATGAATAAGGAATATTAAGTATTTTAAGCTATAACTTTCAAGCTATAATAAAATGTAGACAATTGAATAAATATACAAAAGCGATACATATTACTTTCGCTATTAAAAGGAAAAGAAAGCAATTAATATAATGAAATAAAGGCAAAAGTGAGAAAGTATATATAGTGGTGCAAGTAAACCCATTACCAGTTACAAGTCCTATTTAAGATTGAACAAATACCATCTGTCTTTCCTCAAAGTGCACACACTGAAATACATTTCAGAGGTGACATAAAAAATGGCTCACGCATGGTTTGAATCTGCCCTGCTTCTTTGTATCTCATTTCATCTGTACCATTACTTTTACGAGATCTCCTGTTTGTGCAACATGTTTGCAATTACCAACAACATGCTGTATTTGTTCATATTTAAGACAATATGTGGCTTGGTCAATTCTGTGAGAGAGCACTTGCCAAGGCAAATGGAAAGTACAGAGCCCAAATCAGAACAATAAGCCTTCAAGCAGTGCTCTGTGTGGAGAGATAACACAACAGAATAAAATGTACACTATAATGAAGTCAACAGATCTCAGAGCTGAACTACAATTTACAGAGATTAATGTGTGTTCATGTGGGAGCTTTAAGTTTATGTAATTCTAATAGGGATGGAATCATTATTGGTGATATAAAAATCCTGGTGAAGATTTGAAAACACTCAAAAAGACAAAAAGGTTGAAATGTGTTGGACGAGTTTACATTAACAATTACAGACTCTGGAAATGGACATCAAGTCAAGTATACTTGTCTTACAATGACTGGCTCATATATTTCTATAAAGTGAAAACAGTCAGTAAAAAGTAAATGGGATAACAGGACCCTGTTGGCTTAGCATAAAGATGACAGGAAAAATGTTAAGAGCTAGTCCTGTTTTCATCCTCACCACAGTTTTTAAGAATAATTCCGTGTGCTCTCATTAAAGAATAAGAACTTTTTTTTAAATCTTATTTTTGAAAATCCTCTATCCTTACCGAGGTAAATAAATAAGAGATTAAAACATATCAGTGTGGAGCTTTTAGATGTGTTGCCAAGCAGCTTTTGTTACTTTCAGACGGAGCCAGGTTAGCTGTTTCCTCCTTCCAGTCCCATATGCTAAAATAAACTAATCACCTCTAGGCTCTAACATTGCCTCAGAAACAGACTCATATTAGATGGTAACAATTATAAATCACCAAAAATAGAGAAACTGGGGTAGTGTCTTAAAGTAAGGAGGCAATAACATCTGAGGTTAACCAGAAGGAAAGATACCTTGACAGATTTGTTTGTACTTATCAGCACCATCCAGGATCTATATTTCTAGTGAGATAACATGTAATAGTTAATTTGCTGTTGATTTCACAAGTGTTGAATTGTCTGTACTGTGCAAGGAAGAGGATAGTGGCAAAACAAAACCTGCAAGAACTATAACTGTTTTATTATTTGTCATTGTTTTACTGAATAGTTGTATTTACACCTCCTACAGTTAATTAGTAGTCCTGTATGTAAATTCCTAAATTCTAACGAAAATGTCAATGATATGATACCAAATTGCAGTGTAATGTTTGTTTTCCTGTTGCCATTCAGAAGTCATTTCAGGAGCTCTATGTAAACACATTTAGATACCGCAACTAGTGTCACTGGTACAAATGCAGCAATGGCCGTAACTGTCATGGCGTCCTCTTACTCTCTCATTTCTGGCAGGATAAGCATCTATACTGGCCCAGAAATCATTTTAATAAAGACAAACATTGGCTATGTGTGTGTGACTCCTCTGTTTGGCTAGGAGGACCAAATAACGTCAAAACCAGGACAAGGGATGTTCTGTCCCTGGTCCTTTTTGGAGGGAGGGCATGGGTAGGTGACATGTTACCAGAAGCAAGAAGTGACAACCTTGGCTGAAATATGTCTGCCAGACCCAGCTAGCCTCCCGTTATTGCATGTGTGTAGAGACAGGCTGTATTTAGTCATGCTAAGGGGCAGGACAAAGATATAAAAACAGAGAAGCAACAATATAGAAGTGACAGAGGAAGAGCAAAAAATGGAGGATTAGTCATTATCAAGTGGTATATGCATGCACTTGCTTTTTACACCTGCTTTGGCTTCTTCATCCTTATCTAAATGTCTCCAATAACATATATTCTGTGTTTCTCTCATGAGTACAAGCACCTTTTGTATGTGCATGTGTGCTTGTCTATCTATCAACGGTCCTTCCATTGTTGCACACTCAACAATAGAGTGGACAGAGAGCCAACGAACAGCGTTTAGAGGTCCACTTCTTGGTCATCTCTTAAATCATACTATAATTCGTGTAAAACCTCTAGGAAGTTATTTTACTTAGCCAAGAGGAGACCTGCATGAGTGTGTGTGTGTGTTTTTAAATGTCCTTTTGTAAAAAAAAAATTAAAAAATAAAATGTTCAACTTTGCTGGATGTCTAATAGTTTAGGCTTACGTGTTAAAATGAAGAAAACCTGAAGAAGATTTTTTTGGGCTTTTGGTTGTGATTCAATCCTTGATGAGACAACACACAGATAAAGGACTCTAAGAGCTGAGTTCAATCTCTCTGACAAATAACAGTGCGTTAAGAGGAATGTAGAAACTCTCTGAGGATGTGGATTTGAATGCTTATAGAGCTCAGTGAATGCAGAGTCCAACATAGGGAGTGAAGACTGAAATGTGTGCTCGAGATGGCTCTCAATACAATCAGTAGCCATGGTGCGTGTCAGGTTTATTTTGAGGAAAAGGGGCAGCTACATCATTGGATAACATCAACTGTGATATTTCTTTAGGCGACATTTAGAGGAAGTTTAGATGGAGTGACTAACTCCTTTTGATAAGTGGTAAAGGGAGATGATGTTAATATTACATCCACATTCCTTGGCCTTGATGAATTCCTTCAGGCTTACTCAATGTCAGTGCGCTTCTCCTGCATGTTTTGTAGATTTGTCACTAGTTTCTTGTCTAGCTCTGGATGAATGCAATTCATAAAATCAGTTTCTTTCTCTTAGTTTCATTTTTATTCATTGATGATTTCATCCATAGTTCTCATTTTCAAAGGTTATTTTTTTATTTACTTTTAATCTTGTTTTTCATAATTTCAAAGTGAGTAGAAATTGTAGGCTATACTTAGTTGATTATGATCTCTAGGTCCACTGTGTGTGTGGTAAGGTAGGCAAGGAAAGTAAATGCGTGTGTGTGTGTGTGTGTGTGTGTGTGTGTAGCCTACAGGGGCGGGGCAACCACATCCTCTGTTATTCAATACTGCTGTCACCGGCACATAGATTATGGAAGTGTTTGGAGTGACAGACCGACTTAATAAAGAGACACTTTTATTAGGTTGTGAGATCACGATGGATATGCGCATTTGTGTGTGTGCCGTGTGTGTGTATGTGTCGCTCTGTGAACGATCCCTTCACCATGGTTCTGATGAAAGACACAGATCCTCTCCTCTCCCTCATCCCCCACTTTCTCTTCCCTCTCTGTTGAGGCTGCACCCTCACAACCTCTTGTCTCCTTTCCCTAACACTGTTCGCAATTAAACAAACTGTATTTGAATGATGTTTCCCTCACTGAAATCAGGGCAAGGAAGGTGCAGTCACTCAGGTGACAATGTTTATATCAGCCACATTATTCTCCTCTAGAGCGTTAGCAAACTTGCCCCGGACTTTGTACTTTTCTATCGGCCATGAGCCACCCATGGTTTAAACATCTGTACGAAGGGTATATCTGGGTCTTTTTACTTGTCCAACACCAGGTGGCCGACATACCACTAAATAATAGAGCCATGTCACACCAACATAAACTGGATGTCATTTTGGAAGCAGTTTTCATTTCTTCTGCAATGTGAGAACTGTGCCGCATCAAGTTCACTATAACACAGGTGGATGATTTCTGGAAGAAGGCTGAAACATTGATAATGTGATATAGGTAACCTGAAGGTACATTTTCCCATCATTAAGATGACAATAGCATTTCATACATTTTTTCCATGTTCTTCCACATTAAGTCAATATAGATAGGGCTCAGATTCTTTAAAATTAAATAATCAAATAACATTTTAAATATAAACGGAATGCTCCTGTTAGGAAAAATGTTGGGATATTACAGTTAAAAACACACAACATTAAATCCAAAGTAGAAGGAGTTACTCGTCCTAGCCAGGCATTTTAGCGACTCTCCCTGATCACCATTCCAGGAGATTCTCACGTGGAAGTACTGAGATGTGACCGGCTTTCCTTTCCATGCAGCTCAAAATCAGGTCTTAACTTTCAGGTTCCACCGAAAAACTTTGGAATGAAAACATAACTACATCTAAAAGAGCCAGGAGCCTTAATAAGCACCACACACCAAACACAGACACTTACTGCGCACACGTACACACAGCGTCTCTGAGCATAAACTGGAGGTGTGTTCCTAAGTACCCTGGTTGTTATCTTAAAGTGGCATCCGGGCTTGAGGGTGGGAGGTGCGTAAACATGGGGAGCAGATTTAGAGTGTCCCGAGCACAGTACACACTGAGCCACACACACACACACACTATATTTCCTGTACTTACCAATTTATATACATATGTTGATAGCGAACACTCCCCATAAGTCATAAGCCTGAAGTCATCATTTCCTTACTATACCATATTTATGAGCCTCCTGGGGATTCCTGGTTTTTCTTCTATCTTTCATCTACTTCCCTGAGGAAATTGCCACTGTAATATATGCATGAAAGTCAGATCACAAACACACATGTGTAATCTTTGTACCATCCTGTTTTCTTGCTTATTATAATGATTTAGAAACAGTAATGTTTACCATAATTTGATTGACGAACCAGACATGGAACATAGAAGTCAAGGAGGTGAAATGCAAGGGTCATTGGCTGCAAATTGAACTGGGACATTGTGGTTACATGAATGTGCCTCTTAAACTACAAGAGAAAACAAGGGACACCCCCTGCTTTGCATCATTTAGGATTCTCTGTTTTCTCTGGCTGGACTTGCATCACATGGTCAGGAGAGGGAGGTGAGAGAGTCCTCCTCAGCTCACCTATCTATCCTCTTCTCCCGTCACAGTCTCATATTTTTGTAGCTCTAACTTTCTAGAATAATGTAAAACCCACTGAGGTTGAACCTGGGGCCAGCACAATAATAGCCTCATGAGATGGGGCAGTGAAGTGGGACTGAAAGCAGGGGGAGAAATGCTGTGCACCTTTCTCTGCTGGTGGAAAACGTGACCCGAGCCACGTCCATTGTGGCAGGGAAGTGCCGAAGAATTACTCCTGGCAGAATTACAGCTGATTTTCTAGATGATGAAAGAAGAAATCCAGTCAAAGGCAGTTGCAACCAAAATTGTTGTTTCTTATCCAAAGTGAAAAAGAAATTCCATTAAGCTAAATAGTTTTATGTTACTCCTGCTTTAATTCTTTACACAGCTTTTAAAATCTATTTATTATTTATTTAGTTTGGAAGTCCTGGTGCCTTCCTTTTTATATCAGGGAAAATGTTTCCATGAATAATCAGAAAAATCAAACGACATTGATTTCCAGTAGTCTTTTATTTTAAAATGCAAAAGGTAGAAAGTTAACTTTTTACCTTTTTGCATCAAAATGGAAGCGGCTTAAAGAAAGCAGTCTTATACCAGTATAATCTGGTTGAGTGTGAGGAAGATTAGTAATTGGAAAGTTCAATCGGGTTATGGGATAATTACACATTTAAATTAATTCTAAAATTCAGCCTCATGTTAAATGAAAAGCTAAGGGTAACTTTTTTTTTTTTTCTACTTGGCATTTGCAACTTCTACTCTAATAACATTTATCCTTGAGAAAAATACATTTCTCAAAAGCAAGCACCAAGTGATTACACAGGATGGTTGACCACCAGCAACGGCATTAGTATTGCTGCACTGCATTACTAATTTATACCACTGTCTCCACACAGGTCCGGCTGTCTCCAGCCTCAGCACTTCATTTCCTTCATTGGGCCACCTCTCTAGCAAAGCTGTCCCACAGGATTTGACATCAATTCTAATTTATTTGCCGCTGATCTCATTAATTCACAATTAGAAAAGCGGGGAGAGGAGGGGGGATAGAGGAGCAGTGGGAATGAGTGGGTGTATAAAAAGAAGGAAGGCTAGGGCAGGGTGGTAACAGTCATCTGAATGGAACCGGATACAGACAATATCAGTTTCACAGAGGTTGATTATGATCTTTTCAGTAGATAGGGCTGACAGCTGATATTTTGTGCAATTATCTTTGGCATGCATTTTATACCCTAAATAAATGACAGTTGATATTAATAACTGAATACCAAATTATATTCACGATTACTTATGTGAGATAATCCAATAACATCTTCAAACAAACTGCGTCACAGAGACAAGAGCACAATGACAGGCTGACTCTCTAATAAAGGCCAATATCCATTTGAATACATCCTGTGCTCGGGAGGAGGATGGGGGAGAAATAAAAAGATGTGTCGGGCCATTGTGAAGAAGATTTATTAGTCAAATCGACATTAAAACTGCGGCTCAGATAGCTTTACTACGCTGTTAAGAACAGTAAGGCGAGAGAGTTCAGACTACAGGGCTTGGGATTGAGGAGATGAACAGATATTCGTGGAAGTTCTTCTTCTTTGCAATGAGACAGGCTCTTTTCTGCAAACCGTAATAGGGCTGACCTTTGCAATATAGTGAATCGTTTGCAGCAGAATCAGCCTGGACTTGTAGTCTCTCACTTGATTGTCTGGTTTAGGTGCGCCAGAACACAAACCTATTCCTAAAATATACGCAGCTTCTGTATTTTATTATCAGAAACGTGTTAGCACATCATAGGGTGTTCTTTGGCAAACACGCCTCTTAAACAATTTCAAAAACACATTTTGAACTGACATTGGAGTGACGAAGAAGGGCATGAATGGTGATATTCAGAGATGTAAATAGGAATTATGGTTTTCTCCTGGAAAAGGAAAAATGACTCCTTTTACAATGAACACAATAAGATGGAGCTGAATGATGGATAATAAAATGACTTCCAGCCTGATGAATTGACAATCTAAAAGATTATGGATTTAGTGTTAGTAAGGTTACTTGATTTGTATATAACATCATTTGTACTACACTGCTTCGATGATGCGCTGCAGAACATTATTAGCACAGGATTTCCCCAGGGGTAATGGGGCATTAAACAAGAATGCTGCTTCTTCTGCTATAATAACTCTTATCCCACTGCTGCCATAGACACCGTAGGTCTATAAGTACTTTGTTTACCAAATACTACTACGCTATCACTGTAAACTTCCTTGTTGTAAACATAGTTAGTAATAATTAGCATTACTTTTGTCTGTGATTATTATTTGAATTGTAGTTTTTATATGTAAATGAAATGACATTGTATTTTTAGTAAAGACTTTAGTTGTCAGGTAATTTTGTGGATGAAGTTTCTCCTGACACAATAACCAGAGATCATAACATTCCTTACTCAGTTTGGTTTTGGATGGAGGGCGTTTTGAATTAACAACTGGTTGATTTTAGCAGTTTTGCAAAAAATGTTTTGAAAAATTTTGCTTGCACGCTTGGCATCTAAATGACCCTCAAATATTAAAAAGCTTTAGAAATATTTTGCCTTTATATTCTTAAGCCTCCTGGTTATATGAAAGGAGTTTGCTTATGCCAGGAGTCTTAACAACAACAACACTCAGCAGCTTTCTGTAACTACCGCTGGACCAACAGAAACCAGATGCAGCAATATTCCCAGAGCAGAAGCTACAAACTAATGCTACCTATTTCAATATGAAAACAAAACCAAGAACGCTTAGATGAATGGTGAAAGTGGACACAATATTGAGTTTTCTCAGATGGCATGAAAGAAGCACAGTTGAAGGCGTCATCATATCAGCCATCTGTGCCAGATTCAGTTTTTAATGTTTGTTCAACTCTGTTTAAGACATTTATCATTCAAAACACTAAAATCACTACTAAGCACATGTATTTGCAACATTGCTTTCTTTCCCCTTTAAAGTGCTTCCACCATCATTCACCGTTCCTCTTTGTTTGGTCACCAGTCTAATAAAACCACCACATTTAATCAGGTTTGCCAATATGGGCCCAGTAATCAGAATAAGTGGTCAGTCACAAGCCATATTTAACACTTCTGCTCTCAGGCAAAACCATCAATTTCTTTGGTGCTTTAATTTGTCTGATTATTAAAACACACCTCTAAATTGTAGATTTGTAATCTCAATTCTGACGCCAATGAGAATACATCACACATAATTATAGTTTCCAGGATTAGCAGGTCTTATTGCCTTATTAAGTGACACATTCTTTGGGTCCATAATGAAACATTATTTAAACCCAAAGAACTTATTTATTATGGAGTCTTCAAAAATACCAAGAATTCCTGAGAAAAAATTGCGGAGAGTTGTGCACAATCGTTAAGAATATGCAGTATCCAGAATAAGCAGTCCCATAAAAATCGTCCTTGTTTGAATATACTCAAATCACGGTCATACACTGTTTATTTTTTGCATATTTTGAAGAGCTTAAGGTGAGAAATTAAAAAGAAACCATTTTCCAGAGTACTGAAGCAGTCACACAACAGCTTTCAGATGGTGTGATCTTGATCCTGGTATACTTATAGGTAGCCCTAGGGTTTTGGTCGTCTGTCTTTCCTGTCTCTTTGTGGCACAGGCGTCGTGAGTCTTCCCAGTGAGGTGTTGTATGTTGGGTGACCGGCAGCAGCCAACAGGGCCGGGCATATGCTGAGCCGCCTCCTCCTCCCTGCCCTCCATCTGTACCCAGCATGTTGGGGGAGTGGGGAAACTGTACTGTTAATGGGCCTGAGCCGTCCTCGTGGAGGAGCGCCTCCACCAGCAACACAGCACCTCCTGCAGAATGAAGCAAAAGGTCAGCTTTGTTTGTTTGTTCATTTCTGTCTGTCTCTTTTTTGTTTCCTTTTCTTTCCTTGTTTCTCTCTCTCTGTCTATGTTACGATTTAAGCTTAAATTGTTTATTTGGGCTAAGCAGACTGGACAGACAGCTGAAGGCAAAGTCGTCGTTTAATAGATGTTGGGAGTTCAAGCGGGAACAGATGAGGGGGGGATGACAAAGAGCTGGAGGACCGGGGAGCATGTGGCAGCCAGGTGAGTGTGGAAGACGGGGAAGGGCGACGAGCAGGCGAGTTGCCTGGGAGAGGGATGGTGTTGAGTCTGACCGGTAGCTGCTGGGGAATGGAGATGCAGGAGGGAGACTGCAGAGACACAAACACTGGAAACACTGGAAAAAGACTCAATAAATGAGCAGCCCAGAGTGTTGTGCCAAGAAGCATGTGGAACAATCTGGCGAAGAGTGGGTGGGGAGCTTGATGAGGAATGGAAAGCAGGTGAGTCAGGTAACCGGTGCTGCTCCACACCTCTGCAGGAAAGCACACACACATACACACAGTGACAGACACAGGGGAGGAGGCAGGGAAATGAAATACTGGAAACACTGGGAGAATCTTGGGGTCACAGTCTGACTGAATTCGACAGGTGTTCTGGCAAAGCCTAATTAGCTAGTGTTAGTGTTGTGGACCTAACTGCAACAAAACAAAACAATGTGGTTTACCTCAAATAATCATCAACTGAATAAGACAAGCTAGTAAACTCATAACTTTGTTTACTCTGTTTTGTAGAAAGCTGGATCACATTGACTGTCCCATAGATTGATCTGCTGAAACTATGTTAGCAAGCAATTCAGAAAGCTTCCTATTGACCCTTGTCACTGCAGAACAGTCCAAACACAGGTGCAACTACTACCATTGTTGATTACTGTATTGCAGTAATTGATGCCATTAGTTTCACCTGTGTGTGTCCTGCTATGACACGTTAAAATGTTTGCTGTGAAAAAGTCCTGAGGCCTGTTCTACGAAGCGAGGTTACTGGCTTATCAGGGTAACTTCAGGAGTAACTTAGTGACGTCAGGTGTAACCTCCCGGTTAACCTGTACTATGAAATGCTCCGTATTTTCCATTTTCCATTTCAGTTATTTTAATTTGTTTTTTTTTCTCACAGTCAAGCAGCAGAATTTAGCGTCATCAGTGTTGCATATTATCGATTTGAATAATAATTTAAATGGGGGTGGAGGGCATTATTGTCCTGAAAGACAATATAATGCGACAGGCTGTTGTAATTGTAGACTACAGACCAAAACATGCAGCATTAATGATGGGAAATATGAATGTGTAGCATTTTATAGAATGTTTATATTTCGTCCAGGTTCATTTCCACTGAGGCTGAAATACTGTTAACATGAAGTTCATACTGAACACAACAGCATTACATTCATACATATACAGCCTGAGTGTTCCAGGCAGAACATCATTAACAGTGAGAACCAGCTCATTCTCAGACATGTGAACCACGTGTTGACTCTAATCCAAGTATCCAAAAAATCATCACGTTTTCCGTGTCCTTACATCTCATGTTAGAGATTAAGAACCCAGAGAACATGTGACAAGTCTCCCTGTCTTTGTTGGCAGCCGCGGTTTTACATTGTGTCATTAGAGTCTCTTTCCTGGTAAACCGACAGAATTAACGTGCGCTCTTCATCTGCGAGATACGGCGCTCGCCCGTTTTATGCACGAGCACTCTGATTAAGTTAACACCGACTCAACTTACCGACATCTTAACCACCGTTGTAGTACCGTTTAACACAGACCGAGGCAGTCAGGGTTTGTCAACCCCGACTTTCCTTGATAACCCCGAGTTAAATCAGAGGAGGTTAAACTCCATTCGTAGTACAGGCCTCTGGTCTGTGACTCGACTGAGAAGTAGATGACAGGTTGCATTCACCATCCTGTAAAACTAGCCTTCCCTCCTTTCTTTCTTTGCCTTTCTTCCTTCCTCTCATGCACACACACACACACACGCAAATAAGAGGGTTCCCTGCCTCCTGATAGAGTCTGCTGCTCTTGTGTGTGTGTGTGTGTGTGTGTGCGTCTGTCTTTGATCAAAGTCAGAAGGACAGATTTTTCTGGGATCAGCTGCATTGTGGGATACAATCTGCCATCTCATTTCAAGCAGGAGAGGAAAAAAACAGTACTCATCCCTTTCACACTCAAAGACACACACACACACACACACAGACAAATACACACACAGAGACAAATACACACACACAGACCTGGTTTGCAGGCTTTGTAGACTCTACTGAGTAGCTCTATGCAGCGTTCGTCTGTCCAGTCGTGGAGGATTCTGGCAAGGATGTAGAGGTCAGCCTCTGGCAGGGGGTCTTTGAAGAAGTCCCCTAAAGACACACACACACACACACACATACATAGACACACACACATGCGCACATCCATATAGCACTGCAATTCCGTAGACGCTGCTATATTTGATTTAATTATATCATGTAATTATTAATTCTGTTGACAAGCCTTCCAGTAATAAGACAATGACTCTATTAGTGGTTTACATACTCAAACATAATTACTACAAAGAGGGGATGTCTGCTTCAATCAAATTATGTCAAATGCATATGACCTAACAGCTGATTACAGCGTATTTCCAGCTGCTGTCTAGTAAACTACTACTGAACTAGCTTTGAGGGGAAAGACATGTTTTGGGGATTTTGTTTACAAGTTTACAAGTGGTTTGTTTGACTTCACTGGCTAAGACCTGACTTGCACCACAACACCGCTGCTGTTTATTTAAAGTGGACAAACAGTAATGGTAAAATAAAACTGCCTGCATTCGTGAAAAAAGTAAGGTAGAAAAAGTAAATTTCATTTTTCATGTTTTACATGTTACGGTTCCTGCGGTGTTCAACACCACTGTGGGTATGAGAACAGCAGGAGCGGCAGGAATTGATTTTGGCTCAGAGTTTTCAAGATTGCAGGCCTCTGTGAACTTTTTTTTCCCACATTAGCTGCTGTGATGGAGAGCTGACACAACAGAAGAAGCAGGAGGTAGAAATTGGCAGTTCTATACACAATATTTCAAATCAGCAATGGCTCAGTAGGAGGATGGAGACACACAGGTGACACCATCAACAGTGTCTTATTCTGCCTTCATTTTAAGTAGAGTCACTTGATTGTACTGTGTATTGACTAAAAACACTGTACACACAGTAACGATGGGCAGTGGGGACCTGCAGATCTCATACAGTCAGTTTAACAACTACTGCAATGGTGTGAGGGAATAATAGTTTTCAAATTTGGCGATACTCTACACACACTCCTCACTGTCAACAAATCTCAACAGAAGACCAAAACCAGGAATTAATGAGTTCATCCCTTAATACTTGACAAGTTAGCCACCCTGTCTGTGGCTCAGTCATTTCCTAAAACAGCAAGGCTCTTATGTTTCTAGCTAGCTTTACTCAAACAGGAGTAAGTCTGTATATGGTAGAAGTAATGGATGTGGTGCACAAGTGAGGATTCATGGCACCAGGAGTTTGTGAATGTATACCACAGTGTGGCTCACTGATGTGTTTTTAATTTATTAGTTTTTGAAAAAACAGTGGAGGTGTATGGCACAGAGGATTACAATATATCAGGTTTTGGCAACGCAGGGACCAATCATTAATCCTCACACGCTGAGAGGTAGCCTGACTTCACCATCACTTTCTTTCAAATGGTACATGCCAGCTCTATTTATGTAATTTGCATATTTAGATCTGATCACAATGTGAGCAGAATCAAGATAACAACAAAGCTAATTAATATCAGGGGTAAATACAGGCTCAGATAACATATTTAAATACAGATAGCATGTTAACAACAGACATAAATGGGGTTATGGATAACAGTATATTAAAAAGAAACACAACATGGACACTAATCAATTTTTAAGCTTATTCAAAATGTAATTCTGGGACGACTGAGAGACTGCAGGTAGTTCTATTTCTGTATACAACATTAGTGCGTGTGTGGAGAACTGCACTTGTACTGGCTGTATACGATTATAAATGTCAAGTGATTTCATCCAGTCGTAATGACGTTACCTTGGTGGAAGCTTATCCTCTGGTCGGCCTCGCTGACAAAGTGTTCCCTCGACTTGCTCTGCTGCAGGGAGGTCAAGGTCGTTATAGTGCATTCTGGGTGGGCTGTAGCGTGCATAGCAGCTGTCTCCACTGCAGCCTGGGCGAGTGTGTGTGTGTGAGTGAGAGAGAGAGAGAGAGAGGAGAGGAGAAGTACTTTTAGTCACTGCACAACGAATACACAGAGCCTTCATTAACAAGGTAGTGCATCACTCATTCACACACACACACACACATACAACACACAAAGTCACTCAAGCGTTAACAGATGCTTACAGGTATGCACCCATTATTTATCTGCATGATTTGTATTCAGTTGTATTGTGGCGACTTTGGGAATATGGCTCATCTAACATTCATGCCAATAAGCCAGAGTGAATTGAACTGAATGTAGAATGACAGAGAGGCAGTAGCTATATAGAAACAGAGTCAGAGCTGCTGGCTGTCTAGGAATCCTAGTTTAAGGAAAAGCAAACAGAAACAATCACACCCACACAATTTGATTTGTTTATCTGGCAAAAATTGATTTCATGCACACTCAAACATGAAACCTTAGATTTTGATGCATTTGAAAACCCATGCTTTTAGCTATGGTGCCAGTATGGCTCATGGTTGGTTTGGTGCACTTCTTTAGTCTACACTGAAATATATATTTCTCCGGCAAAAAAGTTAAAAGGGCTTGATGAAATTCATAAAATCATAGTCAGAGACATGTTTAAAAGACTATTATTCAGCTCTTTTTTAACATGTATGTGTCCATGATTTGATGATTTTTATCATGAAATAACCATCTCAATAAAGTTAACTTTTTTCCCAGAAAAGAGCATAAGGGCAGGGCATAACTGGGATTTAATGCGAAATACCAAACTTTCAAAGCAGTCCCTTTGGCATTATTGTCATAGATTTCATGCATAAAACAAAGTGAATTAAAACAGAGAGAGAGAGAGAGAGAGAGAGAAGAAAATGATAGATAGTGATAGAGAAAAACAGACTGGGAGAAGGAGGCGGTAGATGAAGAATGTATGAATGGGATAGAGTGATAGAGAGGCAGTGAGGTGGAATACAGGATCAAAGGATCTCAGTTTGACAAACCTACACCGCTTGGACTGTGTGTGTGTGTGTGCGTGTGTGTGTGTATGTATGTACATGTGTGTAGAGGGCAATCTTTCAAGCCCTGTAGTGCCTTCCTCCCAAACATGACCTACTGCTACTCTATCAGTCTAGCACTACCTGCAACTTTCTGTTTACACACACACACACACACACACAGTTACGGTTTGGCTCTCACATCAAACAGGGGTCAGCAGAGGATAAAAATCAAAGAGCAGCAATGAAGAGCAAAACCAAACAACACACTGCACAAGACCCCAAGCTAACCTGGCTGCCTCAGTTTGTTAATGATACCTTTTGATGGAAGGTTTGTAATTGTTAGAATGCAGTGACTGCGTTGTATCACTGTTAGGATTTCTCCTCTATTCTTTGTGTTTTCAGTTGTCTGCATGTTGTCTGAGCCATCAGTTTTGTGACGCTGTTAAAAATGGTTTACATCAGTTGACTATAGGAGAAATTTCTGGTTTAGAAATACATTTGATCAGCATTGGGAGAAGGTTTTTTTTCTTAACTGTGCTACATTTATCTAACAACTGCAGTTTCAAGTTCATAACTTGCAGATTAAAATTTTTACCTGCAAAACGGATTAAACCACATGTACTAAACATGTATGGTCAATGGAAATTGTCAATGACAGCAGACCTCCCTAAACATCTTTACACATGAAGGTTGTAATATTTTACCACTCAAAAAGAGACGATCCATCTAAACCAGCACTTTAACTTCTAATACTTAAGTGCATTTTACTCTAAATATTTATTCAGTCTTACTATGCTAGGTTTTTAACTGCATTCACTGGGCCATTCTTCTGCTGTGATATTCTGACAGTTTCTTATGTAAATTATACTTGTTTTTCCCACAACTTTTTTTTTTTTTTTCAAAAAACATGAAGCAAGCTGTTTACATTAAAAACATTATGCTTCAGAACCATGAATATCTTTAGGGTCACTGTAACCTTTCAGCTGATGATATATTTTTAAACATGTTTCCCTGAAATATGTGTTAAATGTCACATTATAATAAATGTTGGTGCTTCCCACGGACAACCAGTACAGAACAAAGCACCTTCATCATGTAAGTGATATTTATTTTGAATGTGGACTCAGAGATGGTTGAAACCTGACTTGGATTAAAGTCAGCCAGTTGGCAGATAGTTGGACAGACATACAGACAGACACACGGAGGACCTGAGCAGCAGGTGTGTGCAGACACAACAGATGCTGTGTGAGAGACAAAGTCTTAATGGGACACCGCAGTCACGCCCTTCACACTCCTGCTGTCCACTCGCACACACTTCTCTGGTGATGTACCTTCATGCATAAACATGAACACACGACACCATGCTGAGAATGTTGCAGGGAGAAGAAAAGAAAAGACAGGAAGTCCGTCCTGGATGTGTGTATGTATCCGCACGTGTGTATGTGCTTTTAGTGGCTTCACAGCTCCCCTGTGTGGTGAGCTGAGGTGTCACACACAGGAGGTGGCCACTCATGGGTGTCGCCTTGTGTTGGTACAGTGTGCCAAGTGGGATGAAAGTAGTTGTAGTTGTTTGTAGTTTTTAAATCATTTAAACAGAAAGAAGTAAAGACTTATTTGTTCATATAAGATGAGAGAGACGTATTTTCTCAGCTTTCTTTTTTCTGACCTGTGTTGAGGGGCTTTCTGTTGTATGGAAAGCGCAGGTCACATTTCAGCAACAAAAGCTTTATTCCCTGTTATTCATATCACAATGTTTTCAGTAAGAGAGGAAAACTCTTGGGACTGAAGATGATTAATTTTTACCTTTTTCATCTTTGTTTTCATCCTTTCCTTTAGATCTCGCTCTGTTCTTGGCTTGTCTCTATGTTTCTTTAGAAGCCCTGGCCTCACATTGTGGAGATCATTTTGTGTTTTTCCAGTATATTTTTTTCCCCTCACATTTGTATCATTGTGCTATTTGCTCTCAGTGTGTAAGGCATTTGAGGAATATGCTGTTCAAAGACATTTTATAAATAAAACTGACTTGACGACGCAGGATGCACTAAGAACAGTGACAAAAGCTACCTTTACCTTTTTTACCTTTATGTATCCACAGAGGACTGACAAGGCTGCAACACCCTGCTTCACATTCATACATGACATGACACTCAGATCTGCTCACTACAGCCAGCCTTCAACACTGCAGGAAATTGGCATTACATCTTTCTGGCATTAATATCAGGATCAGACTAATCAATATTCACATGAAACCAATTAGAAATATGTACATTAATACACATTTATGACAAAACACTGAAATGCCAGGTAAATTTCTTTATCCTTCTCTCTTGGTTGTCAAACTACTAAATATTGTATTACAGTCATTATCTGGCATTGTCTGTTGTGGCAGACATGTCTTGATCTTAGAAGGTAACTTTTATTTTAGCAGCTCAAGGGGTCTTAATACATATATAAATAGTATAAAATATTCATATATGTCACCTGTTATCCCTGACTAACAATAATTCTTGAATCTTTAAGATCAAGGTTTAAAATTGAAATAAACCTGACAGCTGAAGGTGACAGAAAGTTGGCTTTTTAGCATTGCTGCCACAGGAAGTTACTCGTCTGTGTATGGAAAGGATGACAGTTTGGGAGTTGTCAGTTTTTGCAACACTGGCCATGCAACGTTTGTCAACTCAGAGCACCTCTATGAACAGTTTTAATGTAAAAGAAAGCCACAAACGGACATTACTGGGACCAGAGCAAGAGGTTTAAACAACACAAGAACACAAAAACACAACACAAACAATCAAACAAACAAAAACTATATCAAGGCGTGATGACAATAATCGACCAATATTTGACATTTAGTGACAATGCAAACATTAACCATAACTGTCTGTAAACTGTTGTATTTGGTCAGTTCCTGAGGAAAATATATAAGTAAAACATTATTGTTTCGTATGTGCATTTAAGTAATGTCAACTGTTTTTCTCAAAGATACACAATAATGTAACAATGACACAGTGAGTCTTTGAGATTTCTGACTGGATAACAAGGGAAACTCCAGGTGGAGGTGACTTTGAGTTGTGTGTGTTGAGAAGGTTGACTGATTCACTAAGAGTCATTAACTCGGAGAGGCTGGGAGCAATCTTATAAAGGTCACAGCTGACTGTCGTGTTATACCTTTTTTTTTTTTAACACTGTATTGTATAAATAAGTGTGTGTGTGGCTAGGCCAGCTGTCACTCAGTTAACACAACGCCAATGATTTTAAATGTTAATGACTGTGAACCCACAACCTTATGGAAATTAGATATGATGACTAGATTAAAAAAAAAAAAAAACACACACACACACACACACAAACTTGCCTCAAAGGTCATGAATGACCTTGAAGGAGAAGGTCAAGGCCGTGACCACGTCTTTACAGATGTTCCAGATGGAGTTCAGTAACTGCATAAATTTCACCATCTCTTCATCAGACCTACACACACACACACAAAAAAAAAAAAAAACAGTAATTTTTGTTATGTCTTTCATTTATGTCTCGCTATACTGAGGAAAAAGCTTCTTTGTTTTCTGTAAGCTGCCACCTAAGGAGCTACTCGCACAATAAACAAACACACACACACACACACACTGCTGCTGCTTGTAAACAAAGTTTCCCCCTGTGGCAATGTGTTTGTGTGTGTGGAACAAATTCACAAAGATAGAAAACCTGTGGTGATGCTGCTCTGAGACTCTCCGACTCATCCAGCAACGCTTTGCCCCTGTGAGGCCTACACACACACCACACACACACACTCTCTCCTCTGACATCCTCTGTTCTATGTTGCTAGAATATTTATCAAACTTCAGCTACTGTGGCAAGCGATGGGCCCTGCCTGATACATGAGCCAACTGGATGGCACAGTGACCTCAGAGGAACTTTGAAAAGTGACTCATTATTTGTGACTCGGACTCTGGTTGTTAGGTGAAAAGATGAAATGACTGTGAATGAGCAGCAGACTGTCAGCTTAAATTTGAGAATAGTCTGAACACAAGTTATTGAATGCCCCCCAACGACAGCATCTGTAGCCCTTTTTTGTCCACAATGTAAGTAAACTCACATGCACACCATCTCATTCTGTCTCCATTCATATTGAAGAAAATAAGCTTAGCTGGGTTATCTCCGTCCTTGTATGCATCATTATAGGGTCATGTAGTTTATGATTTGTCTGCTCTCTGCACAGACATGTCTTGTGCTCCTCAACATCGCTGTAGTCATTTCCCTACTGACTGTGTGTTTTACTAATGTCTTGTTGCTTTGACCAGTAACACTTCAAACAGCAGCTTAAAACACCTTAAAACAATGGTTGCAAGAAAGTATGTGAACCCTTGTTTTCTGCATTTATTGGCCATGAACTGTGATCTGATCTAGTACACAAGTACAGACAAACACAATGTGCTTACAACTACAATCTTTTGTGTCCTTACTGAACAGATCCATTAAACACTCACAGTGCTGGTGGAAAAAGTAAGTGAACCCTTGGATTTAATAACTGGTTGGACCTCCTTCAGCAGCAACAACCTCAAACAAGCTCTTCCAGTAGCTGCAGATAAAACCTGCACAATTTTCAGGAGGAACTCTGGACCACTCTTCCTGCGGAACTGCTTCAGCTCAGACAGTCTAAAGATCTTTGAGGTGAATGATTCTCTTGAGCTCATGCCTTGATAAATTTGGGAATTAATTCCCCCCTTGATGATCATCCCTCCACTGTACTTCACTGTTGTGATGATGTTTTCATGTTGGTATGCAGTTCAGTTAGTCAATCAATCAGTCAACAAAACATTTTCCCAGTGGTGCTGTAGAGTGTCACTGTGCTTTTTTGGCAAACTTTAGGCACAGAGTGATGTGTTTTTGGAGAGCAGCAGTTTCCTCTGTGGTGTCCTGCCATGGACACCATTGCTCCACGATCTACATATGATAGACTCATGAACAGAGATGTGGGTGCCCACTTCTGTGCTGACAAAGAACTAAATTGTCTCCATTTATGGACAGTTTGTCTGACTGTGGATTGATGTATATCTAAAGCCTTTGAGATGACTCTAACCCTTTTCAGGTTTATGCAAATCAGCACAGTTTGATCCTAAGTCTTCTGAGATCTCTTTTTTGTGAGGAATGACATCAGCAGATGATGTTTGTTTTCTTTTTAAGTCAGAGTAGCTCTAACCCTCACATCCGGTACGTTTCAGATTTGGTTTGCGAACTTCTGACTCCAGTTAGCTTTTGTTGATGTCATTACCTGCTGGGCTCATATACTTAAGAACAAGACAATGATTTTTATGTAACTAAATGTAAATTTAGATTGTGTTTGTTCAGAATTGTAACTTAGATGAAGATCTGACCATATAAATTGCCTCCTCTTTGTTTTTTCATTATTTGCTGAAAACTTTGACAATCCCAGGCAAAAGCTGCTTTCAGCCCATTCATTATTAGTGTCCCTGGCTTGGAGTTGTATTGTGTGTAATGGCCTGCAGCACTGTCTACCACTCTCAAGCGTGGTAGCACTCAAGTTGGAAACAGTTTTAATTACTGGCTTTATAATATTAACAAAAGGCAGTAGCTTTAAAAAATTTTGTTTTATGGCTGTTTGTCAGTGCACATCTTTTATTATTTTCTGTTAGCATAAAATCGTGTGCTCCTTGCCAAAATATTAGACTGTGAAGGTTAGTACACAGTACGCTCCTTACAGCTTCAGAATAGCCAAGGTTTCATGACCAAAATAAAGGTTTAATCATTAACATCTATACGTGTTCATCTATAGGATCCAAATTTCTTACAATGCAATGTGTTGAGTATGTTTAAAATCTCAAAACCTCTCTAAACTCACTCGCCTCTTTTCTCTCCAAATCTTTTCTGCTTTCTCAAGTATGAGAATTCAAGCTGTAGATGGGGCTTGGCTGTAAATTATTCAGGTGCAGAACATTGCTGGTTAAATGGCAAGGAGTAAACAGGAGTCTGAGTCATCCAGGCAGCTTTGACTCATCCTGCTCCTGCTACAGCGCTCCGCGAAGGCAGTGAATGACTTCAGTGGTTGTTTCCCGTTGCTAATTTACCCACAGTATTCACAGGGGAAATCAGCGGGGACAAACAACTGCTTCTCCACATTAAATCAATTGTGCGCAGGTGCTGAAATTTTTCTTGTGGGGTATTTTCATTTTCAATCAATTAAAGTTGAATTGCAAATTCATCTGGGTGGATTACATTATGTGTGCATGCTTCATATTTTGAACATTCTCATTTTGCATGCATCTTTTTTAATGAGGAGGTTTCTGAGAGATCAGCAGCTGCTTTTTCAAAGGATAGGAGAACAAAACGCAAAATGGCAAATATAGAAATACAGACACATATGCACAAGCACCAACAACCAGCAACATACAAAAGCCTAATAGCATGATATGTAAAAATCAGGAGGTAACAAAATGCAGGATAGATAAAATCTTGAGAAATATGCTAAATTACACAGATTCTATTTTCAACTTCTACTGGAGGGGTGCACATTCAGATTTATTACATCAGAGATGGGCTGATTCATACATCTGCACACTGGTATCAGTACATTTCACTCTATGATTAAGATATAAAACAATACTGGAAATGTGCTCTACAATCTGTTTCATCTTCCATTCTCCTCCCATCAAACACACAATAAGTCTTGCAAATCATACCATGATGAGGACAAGAAGGGAGGGTGTTTCAGCAAGTTATTCTGCTTTCTTTCAGCTTTGACAAACAGTTCCTTTGGGATTGGCAGTGTTCTACAGTGCAGGGCCTCAGGCAGGCCGATCAAAATCTATTAGCAAACAAAGTGTGAAACTTTGAGCGTGTGACCCCTGAAAACTGCTGACCAGCAGATCAGTGGAGCGTTAAAACTGTGGGCACTAGATACTATAAACACACGAGACCTCAAGGACAATGGCAGATGTATTCGCGCTCTCTGCCCCAAGCTTCCTCACATCACTGCCCACACTCTCTCTCTCTCTCCATCACACATCCCTGCCTCCTAATGATCCCTCCCGAGCCAGGTTTTTTTTTTAGAGAGAAAAGAGTGACAGACCGGCTTAAGATGGGAGACAGGGATAGAATGTAAATGAGAAAGAGTATGTGTTTCATCTTCTGTGTGTGTGTGTGTGTGTGTGTGTGTGTGTGTACATGTCTGTCTATGGTTGTGTGGATAAAATTTTGGTTTGAAACTGGTCCTCACAACTTCAAAGGGCTGTTGGAGGGTTAAGGCTTGGTTTTAGGGTTAAGGTGAGAATTAGGTTTAGGGTTGGGTAGTAAAGTTCTAGGGAAGCATTATGTCACAGAGTGTCCTCAACTATAGAGACCAATGTGTTTGTGTGTGTGTGTGTGTGTGTTAAACAAAGACAGCTTCTTACCTGTAGAGAGCTTCAAACAGGTCCCTAGAGCTGACTCCAAAAGCCTTTTCATACTGGTTTCTGCCCTCTCTAAGACATAAAAAATACAGCTTCATCTCATAGTCACAACTAAAGCAGAAGGCATCAATAACTCACAATCCAGAACATTTCTATTGTATGAACTTGCACAAATGAATTAATAATTTAGATGAAGATACCTTTATCATACAAATAAATCTTCCTGATTTCTCATTTTCAGTGTTTTCTCACAGATGAGCTTCTTGTCAGCCACAGTCAAGCTGTCTAAAGGAAGCTGCTGACTGTCCTCCCTCAGACATAACAACAGAGACTAAATCCATCTTGAGACACTGTTCAAACGAAAGGAGGACCAGAATTCACATCCTTGGGCTATGAATGTCCTACTTTTGCAGCTCCTCCTTTGAGCTATTGTGTGATTTCACTCTCTGGTTCCTTAACTGAATAATTTCCAGTTCTTTACTGTAACATTGTCTTTTAATCTTAACCAGAAACTATTTGTTTGTTTATCACTGCCTCCCCGCAGTGTTCTGTGTCTCAAGCAACATTTTGAATTGTTGTTGTATTTAACAGATGCTCTAACACAAATGTGGCATAAAAGACAACTGAGAGCCATCCGTCTGTCCGTGAACATCAGTGCAGTCTACTTAACATTTATAAAAAGTACAACAAATGTCAATAATTTGAAGGAAATATCTCTGTTTTGAAAACACTCACATTAATTAACAGTGCAAAATTATATTAATTGTAAATATTAAATATCACTAGGTCAGGTTTAGGTTATAGACACCATTTTCTCAGATTTCTTAATCAGCTATTTTTAATCACTGACTAATTGTTGGGTCATTCATCAAGGAAAACAATGTTAAAATATTTTATATCGTATAATTGATAAAACAATAGACATCCTTGGGTTTTTCGACTCTTGAGTTTGGTTGATAAAACTTTTGTGCTGAAAAACTGTTTGTTGCAGCTCTGGTCTAACATCACCAACAAGGAACAGGGAAAGATTTACTAATTAAAAAACAAGCAAAAACATTTGCAATATTGCCCAGCTATCACTAAGTCTATTTACAATGTTGATCAAAACATCAAAGTGTTCAAGAAAACTTAAGTCATGAAATTGTTTGATGCCATTAAACACAAAAAGTCATTGCAACAATTTGCCAACCTGGCAAAGCCTGACATGTGAATGCTAAATAAACTATTTCTAATTAACCAGAATATTGTCCAAACTGCAGGCAAGGGATCTAGCTTGTGCTCATGTACTGACCTGACATCAGTCGGGTAGTGCCAACAGAGATGGATTGTTCTGGGCTGTACTGGATGGACTGGAAGAGATAAAGGACTGGAGGCGGGTCAGGTAGACACTAGCCTGCTCTGTGTTATGTAAACCTTGCTGAGACAGGTGTGGGAGAGAGGTGAAGGAAGAGACAAAGGAGGAGGTAGATAAATGACTGCAGGTGTCAATACAGAGTTTGACCTTCCCGTATACACTGGAGACAGAGACAGACAGGCAGGACAGATGGAGAGGTGTGCAGGAAGGAGGTGTGGCAATTTATAATGTATTGACATTGTGACAAGTAGACAAAACAATTAAAAAGAACAAAAACATATCAGAGTTCGATTTGTAGCGAAAAGGCTTTGCAACTTCCAGATTGTGGGTGTATGTGACACTGATATAAATATAATCCTGGTGTGTATTGAGCAGCTGCAGGCCTGTTACGACAACCAGCAGTCTTGCGTGCCATCCAGACTAGCTCACCGCTGACTGATCTCCTCCTGCAGACAGGGGGCGCTCTGCACCCAGCAACATCAAGACTTAGCTCGCGGGACGTGGGCTTACCGTCTGGGGGTGAGAGAGACCAGGAGACACAGTTTAACAGATTGATGTAGAATGTAATGACTCTTTGTTCATGTATGCAGTAGAGGTACAATGTAGTGTTCATCTGCAGTACCTCTTCATTTTAATTTCATTTTCTATTAGTTTGAAACCCTAAAGCATCATATATTTATGCTTATTAGGACAGTGCAATAATGATACCTCTGGTTTGTTCCTTAAAACAGAGATAATTTGTTCTGTTGTGGCGCATTCACAGTGAAAAGTGATTATTGTTGTAATAGCATGAGTTATGACAGTAGAGTTGATGGTTAGTTTTGTCTATTTAAACCACAATAGCTTTATTGTGCAGCATATTTTGATTATACAGTCTGTACAGTCAGTCATGAACTAGTAAATAAAAGGTTAGTGACGGTGAAAACAAACAAACAAACAAATCCCCCAAAACTTATTTCAACTAATTCCAATTTTCTATAGTTTTCTCTTGTATATCCTGATGACTTTAATCTTTTGATACTACTCTTAAGCAAAGAAAAATTACTCTCTACAGAGCTTTTTACAGCAGGCATTCTGTTACATCAAAGTAGAAATGCAGGTATAAATAATAAAAGTAATTACTTGATGGCTGAATTCCATTGTAGCTTCAGTTTTGGGGTCCTTGGTGTTCATACAAGCTCTCAGTCATGGTCCCGTCTTGCTACAGGACACTTGAATAGAAATGAATATTGTGATGGTGTTAGTTAAACTTATTTTCTTGCTCTAACAAGTCAGCATTTCTGCTGAAAAGGAGTCACTATGCCGGTAACACTCAAAATAGTACAGATGGGCTAAATGCCTGTATATGACGCATGATAGTGCGAGCACAGACTGCATGTGTATTACCTTTGAGATAAGGAATCCTTCCATATATTCAGTATTTTTTCTGGGATATGCATCTGCGATAGAGTGTCCCATCAGTTGAAGTAGTCTCTTGATGTTCAGCCATGGCTTACGGCTTCAGACACCTAGAAAAGAATACTGTGGCTCTCAAGCTTTTCCACCTGTGAACTGAGCTTCCCTTCAAGTCTGTCTCTTCAACTCCTCAACTCTTCAACAGGTGGTGCATCGTGAATGGCAGTGAAGACAAAAGCAGACTAAAGCTACGAAAGTGCCCACCCAGCAGCAGCAGCACCACAACCAGTGAGGAGTGGCAGTGGGCTAAGCTGATTGCAGCCAGATAGCAGATTAGAGCAGGGGTTCAGTGTGTTGAACAAAGAAACAACTCTGTAGCAACACACTGCTGCCTTCTTCTTTATCACTCAGATGGAGACTTTCACTCATTCTCATGCCAGACCTGTTATCCACAAAGGTTTTCATGACCCCAAGTTAATCAACAATGTGGGATGGCCAAACCTTTGAGAGAATCTCTCTTGTAAAGATGTCCCTTCTTCTCATGACTGATTGCACTTATACTGAGACTAATGGTATGCAAATCTAATGATGCAGTCTGTCGGCATGGGGTGCAGTCGGGCATATGAAGGAAGAGACACATCTTCCTCAGAGACTGACCATCCGATGACGATGGTAACAGTGGGGCTGGTCTGGCATGAGAGCCAGTGAGGCTCCATCTGAGATAAATGAGGCAGTGTGTTTGAAGTTTCTTTGTCTGGCGAACTGAGCCTGCTCAGCTGTGTCAGCCTGCTGGTGACAGTGCTGCTGCTGCTGGTGGTGGCGCGGGCTCTGCTGTCACTGCGTGCGTATGCACCTGAAGGATGAGGTGAAGAAGACAGCGAGCTCAGAACTACAGGTGAAGCAGGCACCTGTGATACTGGGGTAATCTGGCTGTAACTCTTCTTCGTGGGTTGCGAATGCGTAATCCCGGAAAGGCTGGGACTATGGAGGATTCGCCTCTCGGTGTACACACGTGCGACCGTCATGGTGCCAGCCGCGCAGCTGCTCGTTTGGGGTTATGACGGTGAACTGCTGCGGCAGAGTGCTGACTGAAACGGAAAACGGTTTATTGCCGTCGTGACCGTTGTTCGAAGTGATGCGGTGGGCGACCTGGTTGGTGTGCCGAAATGCGGGCCTGTGAGGCTGCAAATGAGGTCGGCCATCGTTCAGTGCACCTGTTATGCCTGCGTTCATGACGGGTCAGAAGTGCCTGCTGAAAGCGCGGGCGTGCTGGCACACAGCAGGTAACGGTATCGAAAGATTAGGAAGTCGTCGGGATAACGGAAAACTATGGAAAACCAATTGATGACACTGAAGTTGTTGTTTGTTTGTTTCACTGAGGTTTACCAACCTTTGTTACTGGTTCATACGGAACTGACCAATAGCTGTGCTGCTGTTCTGTAATGATTTGAAATGAACGAAAACTAAACCATCAACTCTACTGTCAAACTCATGCGTGTGTTAACGTGTTGCCTGCGTGAGATGGTGCGGCGGGCCAGCGTTTTTGTTGAGAATGAGCCGGAGGCTATCGTGTGCTGTCTGTGAAACGTAAGTATATGCTGGGTTTCGGCAATGAAAATGATGTCGAGGGCGAATGGTGATGTGCTCTGCTGTGTTCATGAATAAAAGAGTCGTTAATTCGTCGGTCTGGTGAAACTGTTCGGTCTCGCTCCCGGACGATGTTCGTCCTGCGGCTGGTGGCGATGTGTTGCTGGGTGGAAACGCGATCGATCGGGCGGTGAAATCCCGGTTCGTGGCACCTGGGCTGCTGGCTGCTGCACCGGAGCCTGCAGCCGCAGCCGCAGGGGTGGGTCGTCTGCAATCTGAAGTTACAAATATGCTGCAACCTCTGATATGCTGTTCTTTGAACTTTGTTTTGTCTGCTGTCACGTGCATTATAGTGCTGCACTCGCTCACCACTCTCCATCTCGGCCTGCCCACCATCTGTCTCCCGGTGGTGATCATTGACTTCCTGCGATCGTTATTATACTCGCTGATGTCTTCTTCGCCTCACCGCCTGTCGGTGTTTTACAGTGGCTGGGCGGGCTGGTGCGGCCGGCGATCATCTTCGACCGGTAGCTCCCGGGCGCAATCTGTCTGCTGGCTGCGACGGTGCTGTCGAGGTCGACACGCAGTGGATCCTGGCGGACACGTTTCACGCTGAAATGGTTGTTATGTTGAACTGCCGGGCTGACTGGGCTGCAGTGTTTTGTGGTTTGACGGCATCAGGCTAAGCAGACTGGTTTTCTGACGCTGTGTTTGGATCGGCGCAAACAGACGGTGACAACTGGTGGGCAATGCGGTGTTTTGCTGTTTCGGTGGTGATCTTTCCTGGTGCGTTGATGAACTAGGCGGCTGATTTTTTCAAGCACGAAGTTTGACCAAACTCAGCGAAACCGGGATATTCGTTGATTTATCGGTGCAATGATGTAAAATACGGCGTTGTTTCGCTTGATGAATGACACAAACGGTCGGTGATTAAATGGCGTTAAAATGCAATGGTGTGCAACTAAACCTGGTTAAAGTATTTTGTTACAGTGTACAGTTGATGTACTGTTGAGTAATGTTTTCAAACGAGATATTCCTTCAAGTGTTGACATTCTGTCACTTTGAAAATGTTGCAGACGCTGATCGTTGACGAATTTGGATGGGCTCTCGATTATTTTGCTGCATTTGACGTTAAGCATCTGTTAGGCACAGGTAAACTGATTCAAAATGACCTTTGAACACAGGGTACACTGTTGAAGTGACAAACAGGCAAATAATTTCTGGTTGGGTAAAGACGATGACCAGTGAGGCTGGTATTCGGTTAAGTGTCGAAGGTACGCAGCTTCAGAGGAAAATGAGCGTGATTCATAACCCAGAGATAATGATCTGGTCACTCCTACTGTTTGACGTGTCTCCGAAGATGGTTTAATCTCATTGTTATGCGGTCGGCGTGGTTGCAACGACGTGGCTTTGTTCGCTGCTTCATCGAAAACACTAATGAAATCGGTGACGTTTCCAAGGACAAACATCTTCATCTAAATACTAATTCGACGTGCAATCGCCACAACTCATGTTCACGGTGTGAGATGATGCCTTCTGCTGGTGTGACATATTTATGTGAAAACAAAAAAACTTTGAAATCGCTCTGAAGACTTCTGTTTAACTACTCTTAAAATGAAAGCTTGTCTTGTTGTACACACACACACACAAACATTGATGCTCTATAGTTGAGGACACTCTGTGACATAATGCTTTCCCTGACCCTTACTAACACAAACCTAATTCTCATAACTAAAACCAAGCCAACCCTCAACAGCCCTTTGGTAGCGAGGACCAGTTTCAAACCAAAAGGTACATCACACACAGCCATGAACGGACATGTACACACACACACACACACACACACACGGAAGATGAAACACATACTCTTTCTCATTTTATTCCTGTCTCCATCTTAGCCGATCTATCCTGCACACTCTCTTCCCTCTCTAAAAAAAAACCTGGCTGGTCGTGGGGCGAAGATAATGTGGAGAGGAGAAGGGTAATGGTGCAGCTGTGTGAGGGCAGGCGCGGTCGCTCTGCCAGTATCATGGTCTCGTGAGCTATAATCTAGTGCCACACAGGCTGCTCGCAGTCTGCTGGTCCTTATTCCCGAGGTCTGCAACTCAATTCACGCTTTGTTTAGCTAACAGGTGCGATCGACGCCTGCTGGCTGTGAGGCGGGCTGATGAAGCTGAAACGAGAATATTTGGCATTTCCTCGGCTATTTGTCTCGTCGTGTTTGTGATTTGAGACGGTGAATGAGCAGATTGTGAGCATTTCCGGTAATGTGGTGAAATGCTGATACTGGGCTCGGCCATCGATGAGATAACCTCGAGCAGAAGTTGAAACAGAGATGCGTGTTGTTGTATTTCAGATTTGTCTGTCCTGCGATTTTTGATACCTCTGATTTACATGTCGTGATGAGCTTTTGTGTGTTGCTGATTGTTGATTAACTGATGGCGCTGTGCTGTTTCTATGTTGCCGTTGCGTTCTCTATCGCTGACGCTGTAATCTCGAAAACCTCACTGGGTAAAAGATGCGTACGGAAATGAATGTTCAGGTATGAGCATGCTCCGCAGATGATTGCAATTCAACGGTGATAATGCCCGCAGAAAAATTCGCGCCTCTTGCTATTGGGCGCGGTGTTCGTCCATACTGATGAGAATAACGTGACAACTGGTCGTTCACTGTAAGCGAGCGGGTGAGGATAATCAGCTGCTGACAGCTGTTGCTCGCGCCGTTGTTTCCGGCGATGTTCTGCCTGGGCAGTTACCCGGCCGAGCCGTCTTGACGGTCTCATGCGAGGAAACGGGCGGAAAGGCGATGTTCGGATTTCGCTGTACTCGCGATGGCGGATCTGGACGAACTGCTGTGGTGTGGATGGGCAACTGTTTGATCGTGAGGCGCGGTGCGAGGCTGGCGGGGCGTGCTGCGGCAACTGCGGTCTGTGTTTTGACGGGGAACACTGCGGTGGCGGCAAGCGAGATGATGCGCGGCGGCCATGGCTGGAATTTTAAACTACGCGCTGTTGATATCAAAGCCGGTCATTGTTCCAACAATCTTCCTGCTAACGGTGAACGGTGACTGCTACCGGTGATACCTGATACAACTCAGCCAGGGGACATAATAATGATGGGCTGGCGCTTTGCCTGAGATATCAAAGTTTTCGGCAAGTAATCAACTGAACGAAGCGAACCTGTGAATCTTTAATCTGGATACAATTCTGAACGACACAATCTGAGCCCGTTTGGTGCATGAAAATCGTGGCTGTGAGCCCGGCAGGCAAGCAAAGCCAACTGAGTCGAAGTTCGCAAACCAAATCTGAGCGACTGCGATGATTGACTGCTCTGACTAAAAAGAGCAACATCTCTGATCGTCTGCAAGAGATCTCGAAACAGGATCAAACTTCTTCGATTTGCGCCAACCTGAAGGAGTTGAAGTCATCTCCGGAAAGCAGGTATACTACGGTCGAACAAACTGTCGCGTGAGCAATTGAACTGTCGGCAAAAGTGAGCACCCACATCTCTGTTCATGGTCTATCGCCGTGAACATGTCCGTGGCGGAGACACCACAGAAGAAAACTGCTGCTCAAACACGCTCGCCTGGGGCCTGCCAGCACGGTGACGCTCTGCAACGCCACTGGAAAATATTTGTTATTTCGATTGATTGACTAACTGAACTGCTGTATGAAACATCATCACAACGGTATTCAGTGGAGATGATCATCAGTAATCCCATTATCAGGCATCGAGGCTCAAAATCGTTCACCTCAAAGATGTGGACGTCTGACTGAGCAGGAGAATGATCGGTGCAGTGATGCGGGCCCCATCTCCAGGCTGGACGTTTGGTCAGCCGGTTGTTAAATCGGGGTTCTGCTTTCACCGGCGCTGTCGGTGTTGTGGATCTGTTCGGCTGGTGGCCAGTTGTAACGTGTTTATGCTGTGCTGTGACAACTGAATCCGGATCGCAGTTCGTAACCCGGTAAACTGCGAGAACGGGGTTCACGCTTCTTACGACCGTGTTTCAGGTATTTTAGCTGCTGTTCGGCGTCAGCTGCAAGTTTGATGGTAAACACGCACGGTCGACGGGAAACGTTTCGGCGATGTTGAGCACCAGGTGTCTGTGCGAGGCTGGTTTCGTCATGAGCTGCAGCGGTATGATGCGTACAGGGCGAACCCAGCTGGCAATTTTCTTCGGCTATGAGGCGGAACGAAACGGATGATGTGCGCTCGGACACCATTGTGGACGAGGAGCTACGGGCTCTTTGGATGAGGGCGTCAGCGTTCAACTATCTCAAATTTAGCGATGATCTGCTTTGTTGACCTCCGCAATGTTCATCTTCGCTTCCAGTGTGATCCGCGAGGCCACGGCTGTGGTCGCTCGAGTTCTCTGGTCGCATGTAATCGGTTGGCTCGTGGGCGATCGCGCACAGTAGAGTTCGGATAAATACATTCTGTCGTTACGGTGAAGGATGACAGTATTATTGATGTGTTAACCCTGTTGAGCAAAGTGCTGTTGGTGGTGATCTCAGGCGCGGCGATCTGCAGGCGCTCTGATCTTTGCCTGTCTCACCGACGCATTTGCTGAGAAGGCTGGCGCGGCTTGTGTTTGTTTGATGGCGGCCGGCGGCTGAAAACAGGGGCCTCGGTGGCGGTTGCTCGTGAACATGGCAAAGAATTACTGTTTTGACAATGTGTGGTGATGAAGATGGTGGTATGCGGTTGTGAACTCCATCTGGTATCTGTGTTAAAAATGGTCGACAACCTTCTCGGAGCATCTGCGACAAATGGTTGTATTGACCAATGATGTGTGTGTGTTTTTAATCGAAATCATATCTGAGCTGGGTTATTGGGTTCACAGTCAGTGACATTTAAAATCGTTGGTGTGGCAGTGACAGCCTGGCCACACACTTGTTGCTCTGTGCAGTAAAAAGGTATAACACGGTCGCTGGCCCGACGCTATAGTTAACCAACCTCGGTTAACGACAGCGATCGGTCGGCTTCGACACACGCTCAAAGTCACCTCACCTGAGTTCCGCGTTATCCGGTCGAAAATGCAGACTCACTGTGTCGTGTTACGACCAGTAACGGCGAAAAACGGTTGACGACCAGGCTCTTTTATCTTGGCTGGCTGTGTTATATGTATTTTTCTCGAGCGACGGTTTGGTGATTATGGTTCATTGTCACTAAGCGTAATCAATATTGATGGGTGTGTCATCATATGACTCAATTTTGTTTATTTGATTGTTTGTGTTGGCTGTTTTGTGTATGTTGTTGCTCTTGCTCTGGTCTGATGGCGTTTGTTTCTTTACGTGGTTTCATTGCATGAAGGTGCTGAGACCGACAAGCGTTACGTAACCGTATGCAAAAAACCGACAGCTCTGAGCTGATCGTCTCCGCCGCAGGCGGGCTCTGACGGCTGACCAACATGCGCTCGGCTGTCAGGTTTGACCTCGGTTGCAAGCAGCAGATGTGGACCGGAATTGATGGTCCGGGGATAACGGTGACGCTCTGAATGTTTTATGCTGTTGCTGTGGTAAGACGTGACTCTTTAATAAAGTTGCGCTTCTGAATCCGGACATGCCTGACGAGCCAGCGATACAATGTTTGGCGGTTTGACCAGAGAAAGGATGGGCGCGCGGCTCGGTGGGCGGCGCAAATGACGTTGGCCGTATTTGGTGTTTTCGTGACGGTCTGATCACGTGTGCGGGAAGATGGTAATTTCCTGCGGTGTTGAGCATGATGACGGTCTGGTGTCGCTGTGGATACGCAGGTAAGGCCAGGCGCTTTGTCGCATTCAAATCTCGTCGTCGGTTTATTGTGTTTGTTGGCATGTTCCTCAGGTACTGCCACTGAACAAATAACGCAATGGTGCTGGGCAAATGATCACGATGTTGAACCTAATGAAAACAAGCAAGCTGGCGAATCAAAAGAAAGAATGGCGCAAAAAAATAGCCGTGTCATCTTCAATCCCAGGGCCCTCTCTAGCTGTGTAACTGTAACGAAATGCTTTTATTGCTAGCTGTTCACGCTTTCATAACTGCTTAATCACTTCAACTCGTCTCTCATATATAGCTAAGCTCTTACTACTATTTCATATTCGCTCTAACTCTTCTTCATTTTGTCTCATTGTATTCGAGGCTGTTCATCGCTAACTGCTCTGTTTC
>BRZM01001443.1:111402-132907 GCA_033238685.1 Lates japonicus
ATGGAAGTTACGTATTGCTTATTTTACAACTCACAGCTGTTCTCCAGTATTGCTGCAGTTGCAGTCAGAAGGAATACAGTCTGGACACATGCAGACAGATTATGATACGTATTTAAACGCCAACACGCCATTAATTTAACAGATATGTAGCTAAATCCAGCAAGTTACAGAATCCATGTCTGAAAAGTGCTTAATCTGTATCTGTGATAATTTCTGAAGCTTTATTCATCATGAAGAATTGCTACAAACATATCACAAGGCATTATAATTCCTTATCCTTTCTGTATTATGTTTGACTTTTTCTTGATGCTCTAAACCTAAACTGGCATTACAAAAAACTTGTTGAGTCATTACACTGATTCTCCTATTGTTCCAAAGGGAAAGATTTATTCTGAACATTGGAATCCTCCCGTTCAATCACAGTTTGCTTTGAGGGTTAGGCTTATTCTGATTAGGCATATATTATAGCATATTTTTTTATATATATTGTGTTTTACTCATTCCCTATTTTTCCTGCTGACACAATAGTCAGAATGTTTGTCAGAAAAGAGCTGACTTATGGAAGAGAAGGCATCATGTCAAGTCAGTGTTTACTGAGGGGGTAAAGGAAGGAAGGAGATGCATTTGTGACGTATTCTACATTTTTTTACACACCCTCCCTGAGTTGAGATAAACAGGGTTTACACTTACAGCCTTTACAGTACAGAGTAAACGGGACACTGTGGTGCTATTTCCCAGTACAAGTGTGATTTCAAACCAACAATTACCTCACAAACACTGCCATACTTTATATTTACCTAGTGCTTCAGATGTGTTAGTGCCTTATCTGTGAGAAGCTTACTTAAATACACTATCTACTTAGGATACACCCAGGAAACACACCAATACTCCATGGGCAGTTTGTCAGTGCTGACACACATTTGCACTACACTTGTATTTAAGGAATAAATATGTTATTTGGGAGCTTTTTTCCTTCTTGCCAAATAAATCTTTGTATTTTGTCATGATACACTTGACTGCCTGTCTTGATCTCACAATATGCTTGCTATACTCCACCAATCAAGGTTGATCAGTGGAGTAGTGTGAAGACTTGCATTGTGCACCAGCACGCAGTAAGACCACCCCGTGTGCCATCACTGATGAAAAAGCAACACTAGGTTTTTTTTTTTGTTTTTTTTTGTAACTTTGAGGCAACATGGTTTGCACAACATTTAACGCACCTGCTGATTTCACTCAAGAGTTTTTGCTCACAATACTCTAATTTGGCTATTGAGCTTTAGGATAGCTAACAGTTGGGAATCTGGGAAATTACCCGCCCAGATGTGATGGTTGTGATGACAGGATTCTGAAGCCCTAGGCTAACGGGTGCCACACTGGAAAAGTTGTCTCATGTCCAGGTTGGAGGTCAGTGGTCATGTCAAGGCTGGATCTGTGTCTAACCAGTATATTATAGCATGTAGAGTAGACTCGCTTAAAATATTTGCATTTAATTTTATTTTTCGCTTTGTTAATCACTGCTAAAATGACCACTGGTGGAGCTTCATGATGTGATGGACTATATTGCAGTTTTTTAGAAATTGCCACGGGCCTTTTTTTATTTCTAATGCTGCGCTACAAGAATTGAGTAAAATCTACAAATTTTTGAAGGTACCAGACTTGTTTCAAACCTACAGACCTCCTTTTCACTTAACTTCACCTCCACCCTGTGATTAATTTTTAAAGGAAACACCTAATCTATAATTTCTTTGCCTTTTTGTCAGGAATGTAAGAGGATAGAGGATGATCACAGGCTTTTCCTCTTGCTTGACTTAAGAGAGACAGCAGTATCTAACATCTCCCCTGCCCACTCACTTCCTACCTTGAAAACAACACACACTTACGCGACACAAAACGAGCGCCCCTGCACCACAGAGGTCTCCTTCCCTGCAGGCCACCCTCTGGCTCTGTTGCCCTTCATGTGACTCAGACCTGGCAGGCAGGACAGGTGGACAGGACAGGTCTGGCGAAAGAAGAAGAACGCCGATCGATTACCTGCAGGGGCCTGCAGCCACCTCACCTCAAGTTTGGAAAAAGACACCTCAGGAAAAACCATTTCCACCAAGACAAACTGTGAGAAAGTATTTGTGTGTACAGACCTTAGCTACTTCCTCTGGGTGGTTCAGCTTGGTGGGAAGTGATTTTCTCCCTAGTTTTCCTGCCAGAGGAACACACCCTGCACCACAGAAATTGACAAATCTAAATTTGTTGTCTGCCTCCTGCTCACCTTAATATACCAGTTAAGAGTCTGTGTTTGAGTCAAGATGCTTGAGTGCACTCACATCCAAGACAGCTGTCACACCCCTGTGCTGGCACATGACTCAGACGTTCACACGCACACGACACATACCCTGTCACCTTTGCCACTCACTCTAAAATGCAAATGGAGGTGATCATTGGAGACAGGTCTGCTGCTGAAGAGATGAGGTTGTCATTTATGAGTGTCACACGCCTGAAATTACCACCACACCTCCGCTGTGCCACTGTTGGCTTGAGAAACACAAGAGAGACAGAGAGGGAAAGAAAGAAAGAAGAAAGAAGGAGGGGAAGGAGAGGAAAATGGAGGATGATGAAAGTGTCAGCTTTATTTTTAAAACATCCTTTACTAGCATGATAAAGATACAACACACACTGTCAGATACAACTCCTCACCTGAGGCTCCATAAGCTCAGTAATGAGCAAAATTGTAGTGATAATTATAATTAGAGCAGAATATAGCCATGATTCCAAGGTTGAATCATCCAATGGACAAAAGTAAAACCCTAATGGGGTTATACAGGTAACGGGTTTGTTACGCATTAGAGTACACAAATGTGTATTGCTTCCTGTCACAGCTGGGAAGTTTGATCAATGATATAAAGCTGCAGCAGATGCAAAAGTTATTGAAAATCTGTTTTGAAACAAAGTATTTATTGGGCGTAAAATACCGACATGAAAAATAATCAAATCAACCACGTATCAGTACAAGATGTATAATGACTACATGGTAGAGAGCGCCAGCGGTCAGCGCAGAGCATGACTCAATGGCACAAAAGGCCTGTAGAAATATACCTGCACAATATAGTCTATATATACTTTCTTTTTAAAATTCTGCCTCTCCCACTGTACCCAAACAACCTGCACTGGAGTCCTGATGAGGCTTGGGCGCCCACATCACACCAACTTTTTCTGTAAAGTTCCTTTGTCTAAACACACAGAGGCCCTCCCTCACACGCACGCGCACACACACACACACACACAAACGCATACCTTAGACACATGCAGCAGGAACAAATATGGCTGACATCTAGTCTTAAGATGCATGGTGACTGCCTCCAGGCTTCCTGGAAGGATGGTTCCAAAAGGGAGACAGCAATTTGATACTAAGTCCAATGGAAAAGAACAAGAATGTGCAATGGTGTGTTTATGTTGTGTCTATGTCCGTGGACCACACCGCCAGGAATGGCTTGTCTACACATTTTCAAGCCACCATGGCATCAAGTATTGAGTAACCGTGCTTGAGCGCATGCTTCCACGTCACGTAAATAAAACACATGAAAACATCTGTGAAACCAGCGTTCAAGTTATTTTTATAAAGGAACTACTGTGCAGTGGTTGTATCTCCTGATGTTTTGACTCTTGTAAACTCCTCTTTCTCCTCCTCCTCACAGCATCAACCTCATGAAAAAGAAAGACTACGAGACCTGGTTTATCCCTACATAAAATAAGGACTTGTGCTTAAGTTTGACTCAGTAGAAATTAGAGTCCTCTGTTCATGGGAAAAGTTAAGAACAAGATAGAAAATCCTGCCCAGGGTTTTGTACAGAGTCGTTCTGGGATCTGCTGGTTTTTTTCTGTCATGGAGTTGAGCAGAGCACAGAGCCGTGAAGGAGAAAAACAAAACAAACAAGAATAACCAGCAGGCTCATTGTACCAACAAAGAAGAAGTGTGAAAAGACTGTATAAAAGATAGACTGGCTCTGCCAGACGTAATTTGGTGTATTTGTGTGTGTGTGTGGTTGTTTGTAGGCACTAGTATGACTGATAGATTATGGCCAATCCATATATTTGGATTAGAAGTTTCCAAATCTAATATCTTCGGCTGGCAAATAGAATGTACTTTACTTGGCTGAACTTGAAACATCCCATTGAAAGCTACAAGTAATATGAAGCTCCGGTACACTTATATAAACTTGGGATTAAATTACTGGACTTAAACGGTCAATCAAAATAAAGAAATACTTAAGAATTGTGTTAAATGCTTTATATCCATGGATTAATGTTGAAAAACGTTATGTGCCGTCTAGCTCCTGTTTGTGAGCTGTGATCTGGAGAAAAAATATCTTTTATCTAAATTGCAGAGTGTTTTGCTCTATCTGTTGCCCAGATGCACAGAATTACCCATAGATAATTGGGTAGCTCTACAGAATGATTGCACATGTTTCTTTCTATGTACTGTGTGTGTGTGTGTGTGTGTGGTGTGTGTGTTAACTAGGAACGATCTCCTTCCATGTTTTTGTTCACTTTCTCAGTTTAAGGATTAGTTGATTTTCTTCCACCAACGATCTAATAATGGGGAAATTGCACAAGTACAAATTGCTTGTGCTTTCTCCTCTATGGCAATACTACGATAGGGCATTACCAGGTTCAAAGTTGATATGGATCAAACTATCATGTTGCGTGTGTGGCAGTCGTCATTTTGATTCTGATATCTGAGCCATCGCTGTTTGTTTGTGGCGTATCTTTTCCATATGGATACAAATCCAGTTAAATTCAAGGTGACTTGCGCTATCCACCGACGGACTCTCACCTGGTTATGATCCAATTAGGAACTAATTAGACAAACGTGTGCTCAGCCGTCGAGAGCGCCCTTCACCTGTGTGCATATGGCCAGTAGTAGCTTGTGCCCTTTGTTCTGGACCAAATGAGAAGAAACGGGTGGAGTGGTGCCACCCTGCTCTGTAACTGTGTTCTTTCCTGGTTGACCTCACCTCTGACACACACACAAACACACACACAGTGAGCAAGTTTGTTTGAGTCTTCACGGTGCTTCTATCTCCAGAAACGGGAAAAAGGTAGATGGTTGTGGCTAGATGTCCAGATAAGCCCAGAATCCACACTCAGGACGCCAAAACTACAAAGGAATTGACTGGGTATACTGACTGAAGCTGCATAAAATACTTGTTAAAGGCTGACAAGACTGGCAGGAAAAGTCCTAGCCGTTGGCAGTTGCATGATGAAAAAGTTGCATCCTGCCTCGGACTCGCGGGTGTTTCTGGCTTGAGTGCATCTTCCAGAGCATCCATCCTGCACACGGTTTGTTCTACAATATCGCCATTCAGGAAAAAAAAAAACTCTACAGATTCCAAGGCTGAGGAAGAGGAATCCTGTTGCTGTTGGGACCATTAACTCGTGGTTTTGAAACTAAGGTGGAATAAAAGGTTTTAGAGTTTGACCCTACAAAACAGACTAGCCCGTTTTAAAGGAAAATTTGCGCTTGCTCCAAATACAATAATGTAGAAGTAGCAATGGAAATCCTTTGTCAAACAACAGTGTAAAATATCATGTATAGATATATTGGCAAGGTGTACTGATAATATCATGCATTTCTTTTGTCTCAAAAAAAAAAAAAAAAACAACTCTAAATCCAAATTCTTTTCTTCTACATCTAAAGCCAATTAATTCAGGTCAGCTGTGAGAGGTCTAAGGACAAATGTAATAAAATGGTTGTATAAATTTATACAAGACATATAAATAGAAAATGAATTTAACTAATATTTTACTTTTGTTTTAAAATTAAAATCCTGTGACAGATCATCACAGCATGTATTAGTTTGTGACAAATACGTGCCATTCATTTCAACATATAAAAAACGAATAATGCCATATGCATTATGGCTAACATGTACTGTTGAAATAAAAACACGGCTTGTTGTCACAAACCAGACACAGATAATGTGCTTATAATGATCCTGGGCGCAGTAGGCTCACACACTTCCCTCATCATCTGATGGTACCCTACTTTTCAAACAAAGAAAGCACCCGAATTCAAGTTCTGAGGTCTCAGTGGAAAAACAGAGCTGAGGCTTTTTAAAGTAAGCAGTTTGCTGGTGATGGTGCCAAGGAGGAGAGCCAAGGGCAGGGCTTTGTCTTCTGGTGTTTTTGAGTTCAGTTTGTGTAGTCAAACATCATGAGTCGTGGGATAAGTAGTCGGACGAGGCCCCTCTGACCCAACGCTGTCGCCGGTGAATGACGGAAATAGCCGCCTGGGCCTCTGCGGCTGGGCTGGCCGGGTTGAGCCAGCTTTCCGTGTGTGTGTGTGTGTGTGTGAATTAGTTGGACCGAGCAGGTTTCTACACCATTAAACAGGAATGATGTCAGACAGTATCAAATATGTTTTATTTTGAAGTCTAGTGATTATTGACGAGAAAACGACTAATTTCTAATTGGCTGTGTGAAATTAAAATTTTAATTAAACTAGACTAAATTCTATTTTTTTGGGCTAGCAGCTTTTATGCAACTTACAATGGCGTTTTGCAGGTCAGTTTCATATTTAATCCCAATGTAATTGAAACCAACACGCCTCCAACCTTGTGTGTGAACTGGTTGTATTGTCTGTGTGTTTTGGGATCTAGAAAGAGGAACAGTGTGTGTTCTTCCACCACTTTTTCCAGTTTAGAAGTTTCGATTTGCTGCTGGGAACAGGCCAGTCTGCCCTGCCTCTGCTGCAGGGTGCCTTGTACCAGCCGTCTTCCCGCCTCTCTATGGACGCACACCACGCCCCTTCCGCAGCTCGATTCCCTGCCTCGCCTATGGGGTACCACCACGCCATACACCACATACAGAGATGGAAACAATGTACATGAAGTTGTCAAAACAGGCTGAAAACCTAATGGAGAGAATCCAATTGTGTGCACGAACTAAAGTAAGTTTCTTCTTTTGTGTGTGTAGTCTCAGTATGTCCCAGCTTACAGTGTGTGTGAATTATTGGTATAATGAAACCCATCTATTTCTTTAATGGATCTAGGAGTCATCTGTGCTCTTGTGGTCATGTATCATTTTCAACCTGGTCTTGCTTACTCCATTTAGCCATGATTCGTATTTCACAAATGTCAAGTGCTAAACTTCTAAGAGATGAGAGACTTCAGTATTTTATTCAAATGCAAATTGTGAGCTAAGAAATGTTAACACTAGCTTCTGAAAAACTGGTTTCAAATTCACACTATGGCTGTGTGACAACTGCAGTCTCAGTAATTAATTTTATTTAATTTATATGTTAAATTGTTTTAGTGGGATTTTCCTTTACTCTGAGAACCAAGCTGAATATTGATTCCTGCAACAAATTTCGAAGAAACTTCAGAGCGCTGACTGCTTCCCACTTGGCCTTTGATAAATAATGGTGAAAGTGTTAAAATGTGAAACAAATAATTAGTGTGATTTATTGAGACTTTGGCCAAAAACATTGTTCTTTTGTTGCATCTGAGCTATTCAGAAGCCAGTAAGTGTACATTGATTGTTATGTAACTACTCAGGTCTGTAAAGTTTTAGTGGTACTACTGTCCCATAGGGTTTGAGCATTTACCAGTACATTGGTGATATGTTGTTTTTCCTCTCTGCTTCTCTTTCATCATAAACAGACACACACATACAGACACAAACACACACACACACGGACAGAAGGAGCAGTGCACATCTTATCACGCTGAGATAACCAGTGCTCCCAATACACAAATGCTTCATTCCTCTTCCATGTCCTGTGACACATTTGGAGTGATTGTAAGTGTGTTACTGATTTTACAGCTTTCCTCTGAGGGACAGTGTGTATGTGTGTGTCTGTGAGTGCAGGGCTTTGATCTTCAAATCTTCAATGCTGCTGGTATATGTATTGTTGTATCTCTCTTATAGAAAAAAGGATGATCGATTGCTGATTAAAAATAGTTTTAAGTGTTGCTCCTGCTTAGCACTATGGGACTAATGGCTTGCAGGCTTAAAGTGAAAACTATCACCTTGATTAAACCCTGGTGATACTTTCCCACACAGTGGACTCATTGCAGTAATGACTTGTTGCTCATAAAGGCACCTCTGGCTGGTTCTGACAGTTCAGACTGTCCTTTCTTTCCTCATGGTCTGTCTCCTGAGTGTTTACTTTTCTGCAATTACTGTGCACATTTACACACACAACTTGACTGGATTCATAGAAGTATTTATCTGTGTTTGTATAGAAGTATTTCTATATGCAAATATGTATGTTTTCCTGAGTCTGATTTGTCTGTGTGTATGTGTGTGTGCCAACCTCTCCCTGGACAGTGGTTTGGGTTCAGGCCGGAGGACCATCAGAGGGTTGCCAGCGCGAGTTGCCGGGGGCGACATGGGGAAGTTGGTGTCCAGGGAGCCGGACTTCCTGTGCAGCGGCTCCAACTCCCATGGCCCCCGCCATGTCGCTCTCAATTGGACAGGGACCCGGCTCGCCCCTGAGACGCCATTGGGCAGGAACCTGAGCGGGCGTGGTGGTGATGGTGGTGAGGATGGTGTGTGGGGTCTGTGGCCGTGGCGCCTTGGCCGGCCAGTGAGGGATTGTGGGTGGGCGGGGAGGAGGGAGGCGAGCGAGGTTTCTTTTTGGCCGCTGCCCCCGTTAAGAGCTTTAATAAACCCCCTGCTTTCCTCTCCTTCTGAGGATGGAGGGATGGAGGAACAAGACAACAAAGAAACAAACAGGTAAGGATCATTGTTTTCCTGAGATATACAGGAATATATGTTTTATAAGACCTGTCATGACAAAAAGTGACAAGATATTAATGAATATCTCTACAGTGTATTTAGTTTCCCACAGGACACAAATACACTCTTCACATATAAATCAAACATCCCATTTATGAAACAAATAAAGAAATGTTTTCCTGTTGACTCATAAAACAAGAAATAAAACTGGCAACCGCATTTGTTTCAGACAAGAAAACAATGTGACCTGTTTTTCTGTCAGTACCAACAAACCCTCTGGAAGTTTGAAAAAAACTGGCTACAGTTCAATGAAAGGATCAACACCGCTCTCATCTCTGTCTGCTGTGTGGAGCTAGTGGGTTTTTGAGGAAGTTACTCTCACTTTTTCTTGACAAACAACAGTAGATTCATTCACCCTGTACTTCTGTGCGGCGCGGTTGTCTCGTAAGCTCACTGTGATTACAAGACTCAGGGAAGTTAATGCTCCCGGCTGTTGTTTGCCAGGAAATAATTACAGCAGGTAACTTCACAAGTTGTTGTTTTTTACATTTCTGTTTGTGTATGGATTTAACAAACTTGACAAAATGTGTTAATTTGCACACTTTAGAGGTGCCGATGGCACGTTTTTGAACTCTGGGCAGAGCCAGATTAGCCGTTCCCTGCTGTTTACAGTCTTTAAGCTCTATACTTGATGTAATCTAACTCTTGGAAAGAAAAGCAAACAAGCGTATTTATCAAAACGTGGAACTATTCCTTTAAACCAGCATATATTGACAGAATTTTATGGTATAACTGAGACTACAGAGCTAGTTTTGTCTTTGTCTTCTCCTCTTGCACATCTTCTGTGAGCAGAATAAGGAGCTCTTGGTCTACAAAACACATCAAAAATGAAAAGAGCTAGCTAGATTCTTATCTCTTTCTCTCTCCTGTCCTTCACTCATGGCTCAGAGAGAGAGGGAAATAATGGTGATGGGAGCAGTTATTATATTGAGTAACTCAGAAAGGAAATGTGTGTGAGTGTTGTCAGCATTCACAGTGAGAGCCTGCTCAGTCACAATGTGTATTTTGAACAGACAGGTAGCTAGGCTAGGCGGGGATAGCTACATTAAAGATCCCTCAAGCTGAATTCACATGCTTCTGCTGTACTGCTCTTTGAATACAGTGTAGTGATTATAGTTAGTCAAAGTGTTGAATGGCACCTAAGTAGGCAGATTCATGCTCCTCCATTCAGGCTTGAACATGGAGGGCCTGTACAGTGTCCACTCAATCAAACTCTGTGTAATACCCAGAGGACAAAACGGCTTTCTCTCCTTTGCCGCTTGTTGCTGATTTTACACGCTCATTCATGACAAAATGGATCAATACCGAGCGTGCCTGGGCATGATTACTATTTTTTGGTGATGCAGGGAGCCTTTGTATCAGCTCTGTCTCCACCCCAGCCATCTGTTTCACACTCCCTGCCGGATCAAGCATCAGATTTATTTTACACCCATTTTCCATCAAACACTGTCTTTGCAATGCTGTGATGGACAGTTGTCATGGAAATGGCAGAGATTTGCAAATATAAGAGGTAAAAAATCAAATGAAAAATTCAATATGGCATACACAAAAATACAATACAAAACAACTTGAATTGATTTAATATTGAAATCAGGGTAAAAGTGAGCCAGGACAGCAGCAGAAGATGCTTCTAAAAACAGTGGTTGTAAAAAATTACAGAGCGCCAGAGAGAGTGGAGGAGAAAAAGCAGAACATAAAGACAGGTAGTGACCCATTGACCACATAAGTCTCAGATGCAGCATGGAGAGCATCTGCAACCATTTTAAATGCAGAATTCACAGCATTTCACTGCACTCTGTCATACCCACAGATCAGCGGCAAGTTTCAGGTAACACTGGATGGACACAGCAACCAACGTAATGGAATGGCAACCATTAGATATAATCTTAATGCAAAGAACCAGGCTGTCATCAAGCAAACAGCAGCGGCAACAGCAGCAAATGCACATGATGCCTAAACAGAAAGGACATGAGCATGAACCTCTGCTGCACAGTCTAGGACACACTGTTAACAAGGATCCGTAATTTCACAGCAGTTCAACATGATAATTAAGTTCATATAAAGTCCACATGATTCAGCTGCACCTTATATAAGAAGGCTCCAAACATGTAGCCAGCAAGCAAACTCAAAGCAAAAACTGTCCTCATGTAGTGGTGATAGGACTGTATTTATGCTGTATTTATCTGGAAACAAAATACAAATCTGCACTTTACATGGGCATTATGTCCCACGTTACCAAACTACTGTGTTGAATGTTATTCAGTATTTGTGTAAAAACAAGCAAAACACACTCCTGATCACTTAACAGAAACCTCAGGAGCAAAGTTCATTTTCACAGACTTTGGCTTATGACCTGTGACCTTAGAAGACACATCTGTGCAGTCTTGAATACATTGTTATTGGTTAATGGATTCTCTGAGAGTAGTTCAAGCCATGTGTTTTCATTTCCTTTACTCCAGCTTAAATGATTTCTCTACATCAGTAAACACACACTGACGGAGTAAACATTGTACAGCTTAACCAACACTGAGAGGTTATGTGGGGATAACCACAACTTATAATCACATTACACAGGACACTTGGTCTTTTTCATATTTTCTACCACCGCTGCCCACTAGTCTAACTATCGACTATTGAACAAAGCTTGAGGCAAAATCTGTTTGTGCTTCGTCACTGTTATAAAAAGTAGAAGTTGTCAGTAAACATGGAAATATTCAAAAGAATGTCAGAGAAAAATCTGGAAAAAATAAAATAAAAAAAATAAACACAAAAAATCAAAAAATGTCAGAGAAAAATCTGGAAAAGATAAAATAAAATAAAATAAAAAAAATAAACACAAAAAATCAGGCCTCAGGAAAACAGAGAGCAGAGTTTGCTGCTTTTCTTAGTTTTATATCATTATATTTCTAGCATTTTATAGACCAAAAGCTTAATTTAGCAGCATGAAAATTTGAATGGCACTAAACCATGAACAACCCCAACTCAAACACACTGATATCTCACTCAAATTAAAATATATCTAACGCCTTGTGGGGCGCTTATCAAATGATGTGATACACCACACTGTTACCAAATTCTTGGGAAAAACAGGGACAAAACCCTATTGCATCATCTGATCAAAATCAAATACTTAATAAGGAAAACTATAAAAATTCAGAGCCCTAATCACTAGTCTCGGTATAGAGGCAGGACAGCAGAGGAAAAAAGTGCCTACAAAGCACTTAGAGAGCCTGTATAAACACTTTGACTCAGCAGATCCACTATAGAAGACTAACAGAATTCCTTTCCTCTGCACTACAACTGCCAGTGCTTTTAAGTTATGTATTCACTTAAATACCACGATTTCATTATTTCCTCACAGGATGTAGGAATGTGGATCCTCTTTGTTTTCCATCATTTGAATTTTCTTCCTCGAAACATAAATCTCCTTTTCATAACACTACTGACGCTCACCGTCTGGAGAACACAGTCACCTCGAGTGTACACTGGAGATGTACTGAAATACACACATAAAATGTTGCATTGCTTTGGCAACAAAGATTTCCTTGCTGTCATGCAAATAAAGCTTGTTTGAATTTTAATTTAAGAGAGGGAGGAGATGATGGAGAGGAAAATAAAGATGAATAAAAGGAGAAAATAAAGGAACATAGAGGGAGGAAGGAGCAGTGGAGGAGGGACTCTGGGAGGGAGAGAGGCAGAGAGGACACAAAGAAGTGAAAAGAAGAGATGGAGAGAGAGAAGGTGGAGAGGGGAGGAACGAGAGAACGGAGGAATGTAGGGAAGGCGAGAAAGAAGGTGGGAGGAGAGATTGACAGCGGCAGAAAAAGTGAATAATCACTCCCTCTCTTCTTTCATCTGCAGGCTTAAAGGCTTAATCTGCCTCCTATGAGTGTGTGTGCTTGCCTATGTGTGTCTGTTTACATTAGTCAGTCACACTGCTGCTGCTGTTCCAAAATTAACCACCAGATGGCAGCAGACACTCACAATTTCATCTGACTGCTGTGCTGACCAGCAAGTTGCATCTAATTTGCATGGTTTGTAAATAAATGCTTGTGTGTGTGTGTATGTGAGAAGTTTTGCTTTCATTCCAAATTAAGAAAATACACATATATAAATTAATCTTGAAAAGATCACATCTGGAAAGGATTCATTGTCAATACTGAGGTAATTGAATATGACAAGTTTTGAACTTAAGCTTTCAAAGTAGACGCAGGTGTGTATAGACTGTCCAGGGTTGAGAGAAGTAATGCTCTGGATGCCAGTTTCTGTCCACCCACCAAGCTAATTGCTCTACCATTCACTCACCCATGCTCTTCCACACTCTTAAAATACTTTTCAGGTAAATCATCTAAAGGAAATGATATTTTTAAGAAAAGAAAATCCAACAAGGAAATCCAAGGGCATGAGATTGAATTCCATGTCTGAAAAGCCACGGTGCCAACATAGTAATGAGTAAAATATAAGACTGTATTTGCAATCAGTGAATGCAGAAAGTGTGCTCACCGGAATATAGAAAGTGTCTATACTATCTCAGCTCAAGGCCTTAAACATGGTTTTTCAAGACAGTTTTAGACTGTTTTCGCAAGCATGCACAGACTTCTTGGGGATGGTCTACAAACACATCTCAATGTCCAAAGTGTTACGTGCCTGTAATGCAGGCTGCACTCTAGACGGTGTGACACTGTGCCGAACAGAGATAATCCAAACTGTCTGCCAGACAGTTATCATAGCTGCTTCATCATTTCCTCTGTAACAAAGATGTAGTCTGTGCTGCCTCATCGGCACCCAGACTTCAAACCTGTTGTTTCTGCTCTGCCAAGCTCAAAGCAACAAAGGTAAGCAGTGCAAATGAGGGTTAGACTGAACACTGATGAACCTTTTTAACCGAATGATACCTTTACCTTGTTTTAACGCCTATGAGATACATTCAGTACATGAGTTATGATCCTGAATCTGGCCTCTAAAAAATACAAGCGCAAGCCATCTTTGACTGAGACGATGTAAACAAGGCCGCTGCCTGCTGTTCCATAGTCAATGAGCTGTTTGTCAGCTAGCCATGTAGTTAGATTAGCTGTCCCAGACAGTGGAGCCAACACTGAAACAAATGGAGCTGAGACAGATGCAAGCTTTCAGTGCCATCCTTCACTGTCAGTGCAGCCCGATTTAACATCTACAGCTTTAACGCCACAGATCTCACAACATATAGGATGGCACTCAGCATCTGTGCCAGCTCCTGGGGTAAAAGCCACTTCCTGAGGTAGAGGAGGACTACTGGCACATCACATGATCACATACAGACACACGCTTGACAGATTTCACATCCATTAAACCATGTGAAATGTGGCAAAACACCTTATTTTAATCTGACATGGTGTTAAAGTTAATTTCAATATACGGGTTTTATTCACAGAATAACAGAAATACCTGGATTCAAAGGAGGTGGTACAATGTATTTCTTTCCCTTGCTTTTATTATCTATGGGTGCTGTTTATTAAAGTTTATTAAAGTTTTTCAGCAAAAATATAAAACGTTCCATCCTTCTCAAATGTGAAGAGTTTCTGTTTTGCTTCGTCTTATGTGGAATATGAAAATTTTGGGGGTTTTGGAGTTTCGATCGGACAAAATAAGCTACTTACTTAAGCTACTTTAGCTATTTTAAGACATCAGCTTGGGCTTTAACTGTTTTTGGAGATTTTATAGACAAAATGGTAAACTGATTAATTGCGAAAAATAATCAGCAGATGATGAAAACAATAGTTGATTGCAGCTGTAGTCAGGATGCTGTGCTCTTTTATCTTTGCTTTGAAATGTCCTGTTTTTCTCTATGTTGTCTGTTGTCATCTGTGTTGATATGCACAGTGTTGTTTCTGTTGTCTAAGCTGGTTGTCATGTGAACATCTTCCCCCCCAGCTACTGCTACATGTTGCAACAATCAGTATTCAAAGACTCATTTTATGATGAAGAGTTACGATTTTCATTTATGGTGAGCCTGTTTTCTCACAATTTTTCTTTCTGTACTTGGACAAGTGATTTCCTGTGATTCTCTCCAGAAATAAAGCATGAAGTTACTGCATTCAGCTCTTGATTATACATGTGGAGAAAATAATAGAGAGACAAGATATAAAGTAATCACTCTCATTTCACAAACCACAATCAATCTGTCACATAGAATTAATTCTGGTTAATCTCCACATGGATTTTTCACAGTACTACTGCTGAACATTGGTGTAAAATGGCATGTATTAACACAAACCAAAAGCTCACCTTCTCTGCTTTGGGTGCGACGGCGCCCTGGGTGGGGGCGTGGGAGGGGCCCGGCGACGGTGACTGCAGCGGACTGGCTTGCTCGCCGTTGATGAGCACCGCCGACACGTTAGGAGGTGTGAGACACGAGAGAGGGGACGAGAGCGGGAGGAGGGGCCGTGAGGCGGGGGAGGAGAGGGGTGATGGCCCTAAGCTGGGTCCCGGAGACACCATGGAGAGAGGGCGACCTGGCTGGCCGGGGCAACGTGAGGGGGAGGAGCTCTGAGAACGCAGGGGAGAGAGGGCCACTGTGGGGCACTCTGGACTTCCAGCAGGAGGACTGTGGACTAAAACAGACACAAATACATGTGGATTAGTGTAAATGAGAAGACTTCTCACTGACAGCCATCAGCCTGATCTTTAAATCAGTAACAGCTATTTCTTGATCTTAATTAGGAAATTGGAACTCACCACATTTATTAAAGCTGTGCCACATTCACTTGGTGACTGTATGGCTATTCCTAATCTAGGTTTAACTTGAAGTGTTAACTCTGAAGTAAGCCCTGTGAAATAAAAACTAGCTGAGATGTTTCAAAGGCACTGGGCTAATTTGCATGAGGACATTTGGTGCTCATGAGGATAAAAGTACACAAAAATACACACTCATAAGCATACAGGAATGCACACACACACACACACACACAGACAGGGTTGCTAGCCACCTGCTTTTCCACACTGCAGTACTCAGGCAGAAGTCCATAGAGAGGCGCACTGGTCATGTGATAAAACCACTAAACACCAGAACTATGCACATACTTTATTAGATGTGTGCATGTGGCGAGTTTGTGTAGTTGTATGTGTGTGTGTAAGACAGTGAGAAATAGAGAGAGGGGGAAAGGGAAAGAGGTGGAGAGAGAGAGGCATGAAGCTCTGTCATTACGCCTCCATAAAACAAAAAGCACAGTGATGTCATTCAGCTATGTGTTTGTGAGGCTGTGTGTTCATTTGTCACTTCTTGTGTACGTGGGGTGTCTGCATCTGCATGTGTGTGTATCTCAGTGTGTAGTGTTCTCTGATGTGTACTCTTCAGTCTCAAAAAGAAACTGCCATACATTATTTTCTCAAAGGGAGACAGAACAGACACAAAAGGAGAAAGACATAGAGATGAATAGACTCAGGTGACAGTCTGGTGCTGTACAGACACAGGTGTGTGTGTTTCTAGAGTTGTGCAGACAGTGGAAAATTATTGGCAGTAAACATTTACAGATGCAGAAAATGTAGCACATCATATAAATCTTGTTTTCTTTTAATATTCGTGCATTCCTCTGTAGTCACCACTGTCACCTCTTGAAATCCTGGCCTCAGGTTCACTTGTGATGCTGTGTTCTCTTTTGCCAGTCAACACATGCAGCATACAATGCAAACTGGCCTATAAGGGATTTAAGATGCCGTTCATGAAGCACCCTAGCACTTCAGTGCATTCGATTCTGGACCTTTGCTGCGCTTGATCATCATCAGCTCCCCTCATTTCCCATCATCACTGTCTCTCTCCTGTTAAAGCAGCCTGTTAATGCCTGCCCATGGTTTTGGAATGAAATATTCAAGTTTTGGATATGACTGTAATGTTCGTATGTCCACATATTTTTGGCCATGTGGCGTATATGAGAGCACCACTAACAAATCATTCTTCTCATTCATGTTGGAATCCATAACTTTCTTTGTTTTATGTTTTGGTTCACAATCTTTACATATTGCCTGAGATGAAACTGGAGGTTAAAGGCTGTTGAGTATGTACACATTTTATGGTGTAGAGTCTACTTGAATTAATGACGATCAATATTCTATTATTCTGTAATCGAGATAAGGGCTTCCAAATGCTGCAGGGTTGTACTAGTGTGGACTCTGCTCACTAAGCCTGGTGAGCTGTGCAGGGGTAATATTGCAAACACGAGTTGGAAATATACCAGACGAGACATCTCCATGTCCATAAGCTTGTTTCTTTTAACTGCCTTTACATTTCTCTGGAGTGATGATTCACCTCTCCTTTCAGAGCAGGCTGTTTGTCATTCACGAGTACCTCAGTTTCTGAATCTGGATTCTCACATTTCTGTCCTTCTTGAGTGCCACCACACGTGTGTGTATGTGTATGTTTATACTTACCAGCTGCATTGAGGTGCGGCGCCTGGTGGACCGTGTGTTGGCTAGGCTGCCAGGCAGTTCTTCAGCTGGGCGGCGGCAGTTTTGTGGAGGAGAGCGGGACTGGCCCAGTTAACAGAGTTAACAGGATTTACCAGTGGGGTAGAGGGCCGGAGACGAAGAGGCGAAGGGACCCAGGGCAAGGGTCAGAGATTTTACCCCCAACCTGACTATACCTCACCACTCCTCCTCCGCTTCCACCTACTGGACTGAATGAACATGAGCTTCAGTAGCACCCACTCCAATGGAACCCTTCAAAAGAACAGAGAGCAGATATCGACTTGTCATTGAAATTTCAAATGATCATAACTATATTGCCTTATATTGGCTTTAGCATGGCTCTTTCGTAGGTTAATCTAAAGGGTATCTGCTTTAGAAACAGTGGTCTTCCTCTCATACCACCAAATGCATCATTTTAGCAAGCCAGCAGCATGCCCCCATGAGATAATGTCATCTGGTGATCACCTCACTGATCCAGACTGAAATATCTCCAACAACTATCAGATAGACCGGCCATATTTCATGGTACCCAAGTGATCTACTGACTGATGCAGTCCTGACTATTCCTCCAGCACCACCATGGTTTGGTTTGGTGAAATGTCATCATAGCAGATATGACAATAGTATTTAGTTCAAAGCACCAGTGTGCCCAAGGTATAGACTCACAAAGCTGCTTCTGATGTTGTGCAATATGTTAACAGCCTGTAGTTAGTCCATAATGACAGGCAGGAGCTACCAGAGCAATTACCCATTAGCCTTGGTCAACATATGATGGTTTTAGTGCTTTATCTGACTGGTGGATCAGCACAACATAGTGTCCCTGCTGTAACATGCTTAACGGAGCTGCAGGCTGCTCATGTTTCTGTCTGCAGAGTGCTGAATGGCAGAACAGCAGACTGAACAGTATTAGCGCAGCAGTATTCAGCTCTTATGGCTGCCCATCGACTTCCATACACACATGTACTGAGTTATGGCTTTCTATGTACGCGTTCATGTGTCTATCAACAGAAACAGCAGAAGTTACTCACAGGTTTTACAGTTTGAGGTTCTCCATGGACAGTCACACGACCACAATTAACTATAACTACTGACGCTATGTATTGGAAGGTTTTATACATGGGTTTATGAAGCCATACAGATAATATTAGCCACTATCAGTAACTGTAAGACTTCGCCTGGCATTTGGAAGAGGGAGGCAATGAATGTCAACACCGCAGCACTTTTTTTTTTTTTTTTTTAGAGTGATCCTTTGAAGCAGCCTTTATAATATCATGACAAATCTCAAATTAATCAGAATAATAATCTGTAAAATACATTTCTTGAATTCTTATATGGAAACTGATCAAATTGTCAAGTATTATTAACAACCAGGATAGCCGTACCACAGCAAATATGTAAATATTTAAACTGCATTTTTAAAAGATTTTGTGGTCTGTATTGGTTGTGTGTGTTCATGTGTGTATGGTGTGTGTGTGCGTGTGAGGTTAGAGCATCTTTGGCAGCCCCTCATTTATCATATTGAGAAATTTCTGAGCTGCTGCAGACAAAGGAGAGGTAAGGAGGAAGGGGTGGGGGGTGGAGGAAGGGGAGAGAGTATGCTTGTAAAGTAACAAATTGCCTCTCATTTCCCAATTGCACAAGCCCATCCTGCTTTCCTCTCTCTCTCACTCTCTTTCCCTCTCTAGATTGCATAACTGCAGAATGTGAGCAGCCATTCATATCAGTTCAGAGGACCTGCTGTTTTACATGTTCATCTCTTTATCATTTCCTTCCTTTTCTTCTGCTTTACTCTTTCTCCCTCCTCTCCCCTCAAGTTTGTCATTTCCTTCTCAGCTCTCTTCTACTTCAATTCCTCTCACCTCTTCCTACCTTCTTCCACCTTTTCCTTCTCACCTGTTCATTTTTTTACTTTTTCCTCTCTCATCTCCCCAGTTTTCGTTGTCCTCACCCTTTGTCTGGAGTACGCTTTCCACAGTGCCATATCTTTCTCTTCATCTTCTCATCATCTTTCTCTCCCCTCAAATTTGCCTCTCTTTTCTTTCTCTGCCTATTATCCTAAATCTCCCTTGCTTTTATTTTCACCTCTCTCTCATTTTCTTTGACTGCATCATGGAGCCTTCAGATTAGATGAACAGCCACCAAATGTTTTCATGCATACAGGAATAATGAGGGTAATTAAATTACGAAATATGATTTGGGCACTCATTTTCTGTTTTTATTTGCTTTTATGACTATGAGTATCAGCGTTCAGGATAGGATGATACTGATGATGATGATGATGATGATGATGATGATGATGATCTACACTGTGGTGGTAGCCAGACATTAGAAAGGCAGACCCAGTCACCTGACTGCTGTTTGTATTTAGATCATGTTTTGTATTTAGAGCAAACTCACAATGTCTTAAATAAAAAAGAAAAACTAGTTTAAACTGGGTTTTGCATCCATTTCATTCATAAAACAAATGGAAATTTCAGTGGTGCTGTGGTTAGCACTGTCGCCTCACAGAAAGGTTTCGAGTTTGAGCCCAAGTTCATCAGGGCTTTTTCTGTGTGGAGTTTCATATTCTCCCTGTGCCTGTGTAGGTTCTCTCTGGGTACTCTGGTTTCCTCCCCTCAGTTTCCTCACTGTTGCATTGGAAATCCCATTTTTGCTAGTTTGGGTGGCCAGGGGTGGAAGTACAATCCCAACAAAAGGGCCACAGTATGGAGTAGAGGCTGAGGCAGGAGAATGCAGTATCGATATCAGTCCCAAAAATAGTTTTGGGAATACCCAACTGTGACCAGAGAGGCAATCTGAGCACACAGAAACACATGTGCAATAATGTGCCATAACAAATTCTGGTGCACATCGGTCTAATTTGTACTCAATTTTACTGGAGCGGAAAGTACATGAAAATTACATTGTAAGACACGAGTGAATCGCCTTTTTGTGAGGACAAAATTTGGGGCCTTAGTCTGGCTGTACCACAGTGCTGGTTCTGACTGGACCAAATAAACAGTAATAAATGGAGTAAAAGGTTTGAGAAGAGGACTTGTGGCTGGAAGAGTTAAACTTAGGTGCCCTGTGCTCATACTGTAGTCTCTGTCTCTTTGTCATTTTTCAGCCTGGGCAAAGGAAGAAGCCTTCAAGCTTCATCACCAACTCCACACCCCTAATATAATTGCTACTTGCTTTTTATCAGGTTGTGAAGATGACATAATCCCTTGGGGCTGTATCACCCAATACCTCCCTCCCATCCCATCACCAAGCTAAGCTCACTGGCCTGGACACAGGGGTGGCGTAGTTTCCTGGGAAGGCGCCGGGCTTGGCTGGTTCCTCAGTGATTGCCTTTGAACCATCCATCTTGGCACTTCTCTGTCACTTGATACATCTCTCCTTTCCTAAGTTCAAGCTCGTCAACCTTCACAGGGGTTTGTAGGCGTGTAGAGCCAAATATCTGAAACAGACAAAATGTAAGAGTGTGTCACATAGTAAAAACATTCAAGTCTGCAGCAAATATCCAAGAAACTTCAATGCAAATTACTGGTTTACAAATTTATCTTCACTGAGCTGCTTCATCTGAGCATGCATGTAGATTACTCTAATAACCTTGTACAATCACCAGTTATTAAAATAGTGAACATTAGCAAACAAATCCTTTAGTAAAACTAGTGGACAGTGCAGAGGATCAAGAATACCACTGCAACTATCCACCAACTTCTTTATTAGACCGCAAACAACATTCTGATCTACCAGGATCTTTGTCAGGTCAAAGAGTGGAACAGTGCTGTGGTTGGTCCTGCCATTATATATCATCTTGTTTCCTAGTGTTTGATTGCCTGTTTCACATCAGTTCCTCCCTGAGGAATCAGGGTGTGTGGTTGTCTTCTTTAATAAGTTCCTTAATGACTACTGGAGGCTGACTGAATGATTCCTCTCAAAATGGTACAGTATGCTGTGAATGGGTGCATGTCGATAATCCCTTGTTAACCTGCCAACTAGTCACTGATGATGTAGTATTTTGCATCTTACTATATGACTATGTTTATATTGAGTATTGTGTGTTGCATCTGCGTTTACATATAAATGAGTTTCTGGTCCTGTCGCTGGGAGACATTTGGAGAATGTAGTGCCAGGACTCGACAGAAAACGATAAGACCACAAGTAAACAAGCCTATATGTACTGCCTCCCGTTGCCATGGTAACCCGTGTGGGGACCTCTCTTGTCTCCCAGCAACAGGAATGGTTGCCAGGTCAGATAGAAACATCTGACCTCATCAGATCCACTCTG
>BRZM01001444.1:12032-35496 GCA_033238685.1 Lates japonicus
TTGTGATAAAACACTCTGCTTTTATTCTATTTTCACCATTACTGCGCTCTTATTCCTCTGCTGCTCCCCTCCCATATCCCCAGGGTCTGCGGGATCCCCTTCAGCAGATGGATTCACTCCAAGACAGAGAGAGACTCAGACAGAGCTAAAAAAAAAAACAGAACAGAGAATGAGAGGGAGGCCAAGCAACAGTGATAAACAAGATACATCTCTGTTTGTGTCCACAAGTCAGGATTTTGTATTCGCCCATGTGCTATTTCTAAGGCCTGAACATAGGCCAGTATCACTAAGTCCACTGAGCCCTGAGTCTGACCCCGCCTGTATGTGAATATTCAGTAAGAGCTGGTTGAACAAAAGCAGCAGCAGGGTGTGGTTTTCTGAGGTGAAACAAAAGGAATGAGCGTTGCTATTGCAGGAAAGTTTAAAATTCAGAGGAATGTTGCAGCATCATCATTTAGAAAACTGCTTGCCAGCACCTGTCTCCATCATTTGTTGTGACTTTGAATTTTGGATGAGTAACGGTGTGCCTCAAGTCTAAAAATTACAAAAAATCAAATAGTGAGATCAGAAGCAATAATAATAAGCCGTTTACTCAAGACAAGAAAAAGAAGATTTATCTAAACACTGTATATCTCAAGCATAGTTATTGTGCATTGGATGTCTGCTATATGAAGTTCTAACATACAAAATATAAATGCATTAAATTACTAATAAGTTATTCATGGCCACATACGCTTTTAGCTGCTGTTTAGATTACACATTTACATTTTACAGATACATTTTTGAGTGTGTTATCTGCTGTCGAATATCTGTTGGTTTTTGCTCAAGACAAAAAAGAAAAGTAGTTTGATCAAAACTGTATTCTTTTTATTTTTTCTTCATGTTTCTTTATTTTTCTGTTTTTGTGTCCAGCCTCGGCCGCAGTGGGAAGTACTAGTGCTTCAACACCAGGCCTCTATTTGAAAGGATTAATTTGTGCAGTGAACAGATTCATTAATCAACTGCGAGTCACATGTAGTTGTAAGGGTGAAATTATCACCAGCCATCAATAGAGCATTTAAATCAATAATGTTGATGACACTGTGTCCCCATGAAATGGGCATCAGGATAATTGGTCTGACATGCACAGATTGAAAATCATGATCAGGAGGGAAAATAATGCTTTTAGTTAAACCAATTGTTGCTTGAAATAAATGAGATAAGTGATAAGATAATCCTTTATTAGTCCTTACATGGGAAATGTACAATAATAATAATAATGATAATAATAATAATAATAAAAATAACATTTACTTGATGGGTTTTGGAATATAAACACAGAGCAAATCCATAGATTTAATTATTTTTTGGAAGTTGAAATCATTAACAGTGGATACAAAGAAGTATCACTGGGTTGGGTCAACAGCTTTATTGGAGTCTTGATAGTCTCATGGGACAGAGACTGGACTGCTCTCCAGCTCCCCATAGGGTTAACAATGTCTCAGTATGTCTGATAGTTATAATGGACACTAACAGAACATTATTGCACCTCGTAGAGATTGAAATCGAAATAAGATGTATTAGTGTGTCTAAACTTATCTGTTCTCTTTGTTCCGCCTTTAGACCTTTCAGTCCCATCTACAGGATGTTGTTTAGTCAGTAGATTATTTGGAAACAAATTTATGAGGAGATGAATAAATATTACGAGAATTGCTTTGGCCATGAGCTCATTGACTTATCTCTCATAGGAATGAAGCCAACAATGAAACCAAGCAATAAAAGTACGTGGGGCTAAACAGAGGAACGTGAACCCTTGATGCTGGAAACTCAGCTCAGTTTTCTGGCATCTCTTATGTTTTGACATGAAAAGTCCCTGAGGCTCACTTTCAGAAATCTGAACACAAAGTTATCCATAGAGAAAATCAAAACAAGGGAAAAATGTAACGTAGAGACAGACAAACACATAGCATATCTGTACACACTCCTAGAGATGCACACCCAAAAATATGAACAGAAAACCATCTCCAGCATATTTCTGTAGAGGATGGGTTATAGCCCAGGCTCATGGTGCCTATTGTGTGCGTGTCTGAAGCAGCTTATATTTGTTTTCCTCCTGTGAAACTGAGAAATGGAGAATTTAATCTTTGTCCTGCAGCCTCTGTTAGCTGTTTGTTATCCTGTATTATCTTTTGCCTCCAGCCCACCTTCAATGCAACTTAAACTGTGCTTGGGGAATGTAGTATCGCTAACACATCCCTGTGGTTTATTTCCGATTGGGTGTTGATGTCTTCCATCAGTGTCCAGAAAGGAACTCATAGATGAGAAAGTTAAGATACTTGTTACTTAAAATGAAAGGAAGGATGAAGAGTAGAAAGTTTGTAATCATGTACATTTGTTTCCACATATATGAAAGAAAACCTCATACATACACAGTGTTATCCTGTATAAATCAAGTGCTATGTTGTACCCAGGTATGATGATGACACTGGTCACATTAGGTAACATGTACCCAGAATGTAAAATGATAATGTTGATTAAGGATGTAAAGCGCGAAAAGCCTGTTTGATTTATTAGTCGTTAGGCCAATTTGAAAGAGAGGAGAGGGTAAGTTAAAATAAATGTTTAGGACATTCGGTTATAAATCTGGCGAAGCTTGCTCGCTGGATGACATCACTGCACATGCTGCGTTTTTTTCCCCCAAAGTTCAAATTCTACAAACCTTATTACTCAAAACAACCCACAGATGACTGCATTGTTAGTTGTGCTCAACTTCAGCTGCATTTCGTCTTTTCAATCGCCGCTAGGGTTGAAATGGATAGGCTGCCAGATCAGAGTCAGTTCATCATGTCACGTAATCAGGAGGCCTTTTCACCCTTTTTATACAGATTCACTCCAGTTAATGCATGGTAGTAGGTTCAAGACGACGCATGCCACGAATACATGATTATTTAACAGAGAATTAGTATTTCAACAATGCAGTCTCCTTCACCCCTTACTTATCTATAACATACAGGACAAAACATACAGGATCTGTTTTTTCAGTCTCACAGTTAATTAGAAAATGACTAATATCCTATGTATTTTTGTGTATATTTATCCTATTAAATAATGTATTTGGAGAAGTGTACAAGAAGATGAGATTGCATAATAAAACAGCTTTGGTGACGGTTCTTTACTTGATCTGGTAACAGAAGGCTTTTGTAGTCAATTGGACGGGAAAGCAGCCAGCAAATCAATATTTTAAACACGGGTCAGATGACTACGTTGTGGGTGTCACTTGTAATGAGAACACACAGATAATTACTGTCCTCCTCAGCTTTTACGCCCAGACCAGCTTGGCTCAATTTAACTGCACAAAGAGCTCCATTTCAGGTTTGTCCAACGCAGGATGGGTACTTCAAATTCAATAGTTGCACCTTCAAAAGAATCAACAAACCTCCTTTCTACACTCAATCATCAGCTCCCATAGAGCCCCAGGCAGCCCCCCCTTCCTCCCTGTGTTGACTCAGCAGCTCTCTGAAACCCAATGTCTGCTCCCAGCTGGGACACAATTGAATATGCCAGAAGAAACTTAAAGTAGTAATGTGCATTGTACGTCATAACCCGCGACCCCTTGTCCATCACGCATGTTGATCTAAACAGCTTCCCATCATGACCAAATACAGTTGTGTAGTCTGTCTGCCTTCTTTACAATGCCTCGTCCATTGAGTCCTGATAGACAAAGTCTGTCTCTGTTGGTTTATGAGACTATTGTTCTGCTTCCACTCCCTTTTGATCCGTCGCCAAACAATCCTTATCTAAATGGGCCTTTTGGGAGTCAAGAGGAGGACATCCCCAGTAGATCACATTTACATTGCAATCTAATTGGCCTTTGTTGGCAGAGTAATAAGCAAACATGATAAATTTGTTGTTCAGAGACTAAGTATGGAACCGGGGCTGTCATGAGAGGGTCCAGGCATGTGTGGCTATTATTCTCTCTACCTGCCAGGTATGCACAAGAAAACATATCAGGCTCGTTCGTTATTTTAACCCTATTGATTCTTATATCGCTTCTCCAATCTTGCTTGTTATCCTTGCATTCATGTGCCAGGGCCGCTAGGAGACTGATGTTGTGCCAGAGGTTTGTCTATGTTTGTGTAAAGTTGGTTCCTGATTGCTTGGCTTCTGTAATAAGTGGAGTTCAAAACCCGAAGCTCAGGTGTCATACCTTTGTTAGCTGTGAAAGAAGATACTGAAATGATAGTATGCAAAAGTGTTGTTGCAGGTGATCTACCTACAGAGGGCGGAGCTGAACAGAGAGATGTGCCATGCACCCCTGTGCGAGCACCCATGGAGTGGGTGACATAAATGACACTGGCAGAGCTGCATGAAGCTGCCATCATGCACAACCTCTTTCTGCGCCACCAGACAACATCTATGTAAGCAACACGCTGTCTCAGTTCAGCACACACCACCTACCACCATGATGTACCTGGTATCACGGGCCCAGCAATTGTTCCAGGAGTCTGTCTTTCTCATTTCTGAGAATGGCATGTGCAGCACAGCTTGACTGAGATTTCAAAGCACAACAAATCTCCAACCATCAAACATCAACAGGAAACATCAGTTTATTATTATTATTATTTATATCATGCAAAGTGAAGTGGTAATGAGCATGTTGTGTTTGGTATGAGCATGGCCCGACTTCCTCATGCTTGTATAAAACTCTTTACATGGCCTGGCACCACCTCTGCATTAATACCCTCCACTGATGCGATAATCACATAATGACACAGTATATTCTAGTGCTCTATTTTCCTTTTTGAATGCAAGATCTCAGATATGTTTGTTTGACCTGGTCTCATACCCAGGATTATTTTCATGGGAGAAGTCCACTGAGGTTCTCTAAAACCTCATTCCGGGGCTTATTAAAATAATCATTGCCCAAGGTATGGCACGTGGTAACTATGTTTTTCGGAACCTACTCCTAATCTCACCCCAGAGGTTTCCCACCCTAGTCTGTCTGTTATAGCATCGCAGAGCATTAAGGACAGACCCACAAACATACTTTTTGCGAGGCACTTTTCCCTGTAAAAGCCGCATTACCCCGAGCAGGAGAAAAGGATCCTAGTAAATACTGCTCATCCCTAAAGCAAACTAGGCCATACAGAGAATTACTGACTACAGGTACCAGGTCAGAGAAAGGGTACAGGACACAGGGTGAATCTGCTAAACTAACATTATTAAGTAATTATACCGGCAGGTCGACAGTACAGAGATCTCACTTAAAGCATTTTATTTCTATCTTTCACTGATTTTCACCATTCGGTTTTTTTCGTTTACTCAGACTCAATGGCAGTTCGATCCTGGCTGCGGTAAACTTTATGCAGAGATAGCAGGACTGTACGACGGCAATTGCAGGCCGACCAGCGAGCAAACACTAGATGGGAGCTGCTCTCATTTCGCTGTACAATGAGTGTTACCGTTGCCTGTAAGAGGCACGACAGTCAATGTGTTCTCATCAGGTGAGTGACCAAGTTAACACAGGATTAGTTACACATCCTTCAATACTACAGTATGGTACCAGTTCCTCTCCTAAGAAAGCGTTGAATTTGATCGTATGAATTACCCCAAAATGGACGACATCATTATATCATCTCTACCTCCCCATCTGGCTGTGTATGTTGTTCTCAGTGGGAGGAGTGGTGCTTTGAAGACAGAGAGCACCAAGCCGTTGCTGAAGTTTCTCTGTGATGAGTCAAAAACTCAGCAGGCACCTCTGTCAGAGAGGACCACCAGGTGAGCAAGCCTCATCCAGAGCAGGTACTGTTTGACCACTGCCCCTAAACTTTTGTTTGCTTAGGTTTCGTTGTCTTTCTGAGAATCATCACTTTGTATATTTTAAAGTTTATAATAAACACGTTGTTTGTGGTGTTTTTATATGTTAGTTATTAGGGTTGTTTTGATTCTTTTTTGGAACAAACTTTAAGCTGTTAAGTTGTTAAGGTATATTTCATAACTTTATATTCATGGTGCTTTATTTATTTCAATATTGTCTTGTTACTATCAGTAGTGTTGTGTTGAATCTTCATTCGCCTGCCTGCCGCACTATGTGAACTCACCAAAGCAAGTTCCCAACCACATTTGATTTCATGGCAAGATAGCTCAACTTAACTTAACAGTTCAGCATCCGTTATTCTTGGATGTCATCCTGGTGATAATGAAACTGATTTCTGGCTATGATTGATAGAGTTCCACCAAAATTACATTATTGGCTTGGTAACCCCAAACACAGTTTAATCATTGTGGCTGCAAACATTCTACTTAAAACTGTGAATTTAGGGATTGAACAAAAAGGATCATTTTAGCTTCTCTTGTGGCAACCCACAGAACTGATCAGAAAAATTTCATATTCATATATCCAAACGTTATAGAAATATCATTAATAGAGGAAAACATAGAAAAACACGAAGGCCACAGTTAGAGTACATAATTCTCATCAAGGCTGCAGAATTTTTGTGAAGGACAATCACTAGATAAATTTAAAGGCCCCTTGGCAGAGGTATGAATACAACAGATTTTTGATTTGCTTAATTGTCTCTCCTCTTCTTCTAGCCCCATCATGGGAAGCATTTGGGAATGCTAAGACTGTGTATTAACAATAACTCCATTTTGGGAAATTCATCCAGCTCCACTTTTCCCAAAATGGGTGCATCTGTGGAGGCTGCATCATCGATCGTATCCTTCAAAAGATCACCAGATATTCTGTAAAGAATTAGATCTCTATAACATATTGTCCAGAGGACACTGTTCTGAAAGTTATTTTGGCCACTTCCTGACAATCAGTAATCAGATTTGCTGGAAAGGCAAGTCTGTAAAGTGCTGGAAACATTACAGCCAACATGTGAGGCGCCAGAGTCAGCAAGTAAAATCCATAAATAAAACAATAGCCCTTCTAACCATCCTCTTCCAAGAACCGTGTGGTTCTGGTTGTGAATCCCGAGAGAGAAACTACCACATCTTCTATGCACTATTAGCAGGGGCGACAAAGACCATAGAGGTTTGTTTTTAAACGAGTACTTCAAGTTTTAATTATGTCACCAAAATCATGGGTTATAAGAGACCAACACCTTAAGACACTACGCCCCATTTTGTAATAGCAAGTCAGCCAATTTGTGTCACAAAATTCAAACAGCTGTAGATCATTGATAAATTTTAAAATCATTTAGATACAAGCGCCTGACAGATTACTGTAGAAAAATAAATCTAAAGAAAATAAGAAAATCAAACCAACAATGTGAATAAACAGTAAGCTAATGTTCCATTTTGTAAGTGAAATGTTTATCTCACCTCTGCCACCTATCTCTAAATCTATGGTCAGCACTGTTGCCTTTGTGTAGTTAAGGATGAGCACTATAAAGTAAGGGATATGCCAAGGTTGAACAGAAGATTTGGTTGTCTGTTTATTGCGCTCATGTACACAAATATTAAGTTTATTTCATTCATTAATGTCTTCATTTCCTCTGTGTTGCAGACATGTACTTTCTGTCTGAGGGTCTGAGTCATATCACTACCTGAGCTGGGCACAGTTGTGTGCAGGACAGCAGTCTGGACGACAAGCAACTCTTGACAGTGTGATGGCATGCGGTTGTTTACCCTCCAGAGGGCGCTATATAACCCTCTTTATCATGAGAGGTTCTTGCAAGACGGAGAGTTATCCTCCAGAAACTTGGGGGGAAACATGCGTGATATGATTGGTGTTGGTTTTGGAGGCGCATTCTAAAATGATGTTGTTTTATGTTGTCGTGTTACAGGTTGTGTATAACTGTGACTGTGTTGTGTTACAGGAGGCTTTGAAAGTGATGAATTCACTGAGGAGGAGATCAGGATGTTCAAGCTACTCTGCTGTCCTCCAGATGGGCAACATTGAGTTCAAGGGACTGCTGGTGGAGCCTGGGGATCACTAAAGGGGGTGTGAGAAGGAAATCGGCATCATATACAATATACACATGATTTATTAGATTCAATACAGTTGTTGGGAAACTTTGTAGGACACAGATGAGCAAATAATATAAAAATTCTGCAGAGATGCTTATTCTTGCACCGGATCAGTGTTTCAGTAGGGTCAGTAGTAGGTCTAGTAGGTAGGCTGAAATGATGTTTCCAATACTGGAATGAATCATGGATAAATATTAAGACAGGAAATTCCTACTTTACTTGTAACTGAGCATTAAATTGTTATTATAAGCGCTCAGGAAATCATTAGAAATGATGTGGCAATTACAGACCCTTAAATTAAAATGTCACTGAAAATACTTATTCTAATGGAAACTTTTGGGCAACTTAAAATCCATGCAACTTAATTCTTTAGATTCTAGCCTATTTTCCTGGCATTTTCAAACATACAACGATAGAAGGTGTGTGTGAGAAACTGTTGCAAAATGAAGTGCTGAACCATTGTTATGATCCCAAAAGTATGTGATGTTTATCAAACTGTGGTAAAATATCATATCAAACTCTGATGCTTATTTAAGGAAAACTTGGAAACATGGTCATGGCGTTGGTAAAAGGAGCCTTTATTTTATTTCTGCTGGAATTTATTGTATTTTGTAAAGAAGATCATAAGTCACCACCGATGTTGGACCACTCTGCAGCTTCCTTATGCCCTGCCGACGGACACTGTGAGCAGACAGAGTACTGAACAGGCTGGTAACATGAGCTCAAGGCCTTTTGTTCACTGTGTCTGACCTCTTTCCCAAAGATCCAGTCAACTACAGTGACGTACAACTTGAAAGGAGTTTCCTATAGATGGTATAGGATCACAGTCTATATGTTTCAGCCGTTGTCTCGACATCAATAGGAGTCTGAGCTTCAAAGCATCGTGGTAAGTGTATACAGTATCTAGTGTCTGTGTGTTTCAGTGGTCATAATGTCATGATCTGCTTCGGCCTGGACCTTCCAGCCGTCAGAAGTCTTGGACCCAGCGCCCATGATCCTCAGATATAGGATCGGTCACCACTGAGTGCAGGTACAACAACACATCCAAACCCACTTCCTCCTCCACCTATTAAATAATCATAGCAAACGTAGGCAATCTCTGGCTTACCACCGTTATTACCTAGATTTGTGCACCATCATGGATTGTTAGGGATTGTCTACACCACAAAGCCACAGAACATACAGTAGATGCCTGCTCTGCCAACCCCAGTCCCTCTCCCTCCCCTGTCCTAGACACACGAGCCTTTTCTCCCGACGCCCTCCCCACATGCCTCTCTAGATCCTTGCGTACCCCATTATTTCTGCTTTTATTCACAGATTCTGCACAATAGCCATCAAGGATAGTGATCTGAGCTGTGCTACTAAACAGCCAATGACTGGGGCTAGCTTTTAGAGTCTTCTCCTCTGGAGGTACAAATAGCCAGACACCAAAGACGTTGGTGCACACCACCCGTCTCTCTCTCTCTCCCTGTTCTTAATTAATGAATATTTACAAGTCTCATCTACATGTGCTTTCCTTTTCACCATACGCCCACAAGAAACACTCTGGACGCATGAGACACAATCCTTTATTGGCTGCCACCCACGACAAATGTCAGCGAATATGCAGAATGGACCTTACTATTATCAGAAATACCTAAAGTCAAGAAAGTCACCCCACCCTGGACAAAGAGCTTGTGCTGTCACCCCTGTCGCTGCTTGTTCTGCCTGGCCTTTGAAGCAGCTGCCCTTAATAGAGTTCATTATTCCAGTCCTGGACGTGTAAGAATGACTTCTTTCTCATGCTGCCAGGGGTCACCCACCCCACGACTGTCACTGCTGCCCCTCCTGACTCCCTCCCTCCTCCAAATCCTGGATAACACCCATTCTTCTCACCCCTGTGGACGGAGATCCTGAGCCACCAGCACTCTGTTCACAATCTGCTACAAAAGAGGTGACTGGCTGATGATTACCCAAAAAGCCCAGGAGCATTGTTGTCCCCAACACAGTACACACCGCCACACTCGTGTTTTGTTTTCAGTTCAAGCACAATGCCTGTGGAGGAAGTGTAGCTGGCAATCTCAGGCTTTTTATGCACATGCACTGATGGTGTCTGGCTGAAAGGCCGACTTCACGGCAGCTGGAGAAAACCCTAGCTGGGTCAAACGGCAAGTAGAAATAGATTTTGAAATGAGTGGAGCTACAGCTACCTCTTCAATCAAAGGCACAATGTTTCGAGTTTTGATAGTTGACAAAACGATCACAACTCTAAGTCCACTTACTTTCTTGTTCTGGATCTTATCACATAGTATTACTTAACAGACTGAATTCGCTTAGTTGTAACAAAAAAACAAAACAAAAAAAACCTTCATCTGTTTTAAGCACCTTTTGGACTTCACATTCATTTTGGCTTAGATGCTGAATTTTATAATTCAATCTTTACCTTAGAACCTTGGAAACTTGGAAAGGTATGACCACATAACACTGTCCTCATCAGCAGATTTAATCAGCAGTTTAATTATCTGACAATCAGCTCTGTCTAACATGTATGGTGATAAAAATGTGAATGTCCTCTGTCAATTGAGGATGAAGCATCCTCATTGTATAAAGTTGCATGAAATATTCAAGTAAATTTCCTCAATATGTGGCTCAAACCACTGCCTGTGCTTGCCATCACTATGCTCCTGGTGGACTGTATGATCTTTCTGCATCTGTGCGAGGGTGTAATAGAGTAGGTGTTGTTTCCTTGTACACCGTATAAAACAAGGAGAGATAATAAAATCTGAGGCAATCATTTACAAAAGCGTGTTTACGCAGTATTTTGTTTTGTCTTTGTTTTCACTGGATTTTTGTAATATGACAAAAGCTGCCTGCAGTGCGTCACTCCTAAGATATGTAGGTGATAAAGGACGCTGTCTGTTGTGAAAACACACGGTGTCTAACCTGCAGACAGATGCTGACATAACACACGTTTCCCTCCAAACCGCTATTTGTTTTACAGACACTGTGGCCTCACACATACGCACACACACACCATGTGTGTGCGTATGTGCGTATGTGTGCGTAAACATCAGTCTGTCAGTCAAACCTATCATTGTTTTTAACCACTCTAACTGCCATCAGATAGAACTGATGAAATGTATATGGTGATATACTGAATGTTGAGTTTATGATACAGTCTGCAAAGCCTCTCTTGTTATTTATGCATGACTTGGTATCCATGGTAACTTTCATCTCTTTGTGTCATGATTTGCAGGCAGTGGACTCGCGGGACTCGGTTGCCATGGCGCTTTACTCTCAGTGTTTCTCCTGGATCATAATGAGGATCAACCAGAAGATTAAAGGAAAAGACAACTTCAAGTCCATCGGCATCCTGGACATCTTCGGCTTTGAGAACTTTGAGGTGAAAGCTTGCTTGTCGAAATGAATTTATCCAGGAAAAAAAAAAATCACTTATCATTGATTAAAGGCCCCAAAAATTTATTTACTAGATCACCTTCTGGTGATGGTACAGCTGCAACAGAGGATGATACTGGTCACTGTCTTAACTGTATAAGTTACTGTCCTGAAACATGATCTGATTTAAACTCTACATTCATTCAGGTTAAGGCATTATGATTTCAGGAGTGTTTTTTCCCCTGGAGTGAAAGAGAAAGGGGTGGTGAAGGCCACAAACTCTCTTAAGTCACTCATACATGCCCCTTAAGAATAAGTCTGTTCATAATAGCAGTTCTTGCGTTCTTTGATGGCATACCACCTCTATTTTAATGATAGGATTTAGCAACATTTGACTCAGAAATGTCACTCACCCAATCAAATGAAGCAGATTTTAAGTGCTTTTTATAGTATTAAACTGTGTTAGAATGTGTATGTGTTAGTATATCTGTCTTTGTGGCTTATTTTGACATAAATATTAAAGAAATTTAAGCCAAGTTTTTAAAAAAAGGGCTTTAAATTCATCATTCAAAATGTTTCAGTTGAAGAAAAAGAATATTACTTGTATCCAAGATAAATTACATTTCTGTGAAAAAATCTGCACACAAACATAACAAGGTTAAATTCAAACCAAGTTACTCAAGTAAAATTGCTTGTCAATTCACAGTTTATTCACCACGGTGAACTGTGAACTAATTATAGATGATTTGCCTGAGCTACAGAACTGATGGTTATAGAACCAAACTATTTTCTTGTCCCATAGGTGAACCGGTTTGAACAGTTTAATATCAACTATGCCAATGAAAAACTCCAGGAGTATTTCAACAAGCACATCTTCTCCCTGGAGCAGCTGGAGTACAACAGGTAAAGACATTTGATCTGTCTAAAACGATCAGAGACATCCATTTCTACAGATCAGGCCTGTATGCTGGTGGATTGATAGAGAGGAAAAATAAAACAAGACAGAGAAAAAAGCAAGGATTTGCATGTGCTAGCGACTGTTGTACAGACAGATAGGCCTGGGGGTGGGTCTGCTCATGGCGATACAGGCAAACTGCCAGAGGTTTGGATTCAGCTCAGTTTCTCCCCCAGACAGTTGTTTTCTTGTATAATGGGCCAATGGCCTGGACATGGCTCATTTCATCACATGTTCACTCTGAACAATACAGCCATTGTGTCTTCATAGTTGTTTATATTATATACTTGGTGTGTGTGTGTGTGTGTGTGTGTGCACGCACGTACGTGTGTATTTGTCCTCATAGGGAGGGGATCCAGTGGGAGGCCATAGACTGGATGGATAACGCAGAGTGTCTGGATCTCATAGAGAAGGTAAGAGACAATCAGACCCCGAGAGAGCAAAGTCACCACCAGGGCCGACCGCGAACCACCGGCCCGGACGTGCTGACCCAGACGCCACACTGCGCTTACACTGACCCCCATCTCCTAGTCTATCATTACACAGTCTCACTTTGCATGTTATGTGCACAGTAATGTACACCAAGTGGCGGTTAGAGTTATGGTTCAAATGAAGCATGAAGGCAATTTGTTTTTATTTTATCGCCATAGTTATAATGGTGGTTAAGGCTGATTCCCTGCAGAGGTGAGCTTGTGCCTGAAAGATTTTTGGGTCAAAATCACACACTTGGAAAGTTAAAGGAAATCAAAAACACGACACTACAATTATCTTATTCGCTTAAACGAGACTTGTGATTTTGGATGGTGGCCCTCTATCAGATGATTCCTGTTCGTTGGTGTGACTTTATGTACATGGAGGTATTTAAGGTAAGTTGTTACTGCCAAATACCGTGACTGCTCAGTGAACCCTCTCTTTATAAATAAAAGAGAAATTTGAATGAATTACTGTGCTGTTTCCTGAATGCATTGTTTTACTAAAAGCTGCCAGATGTTTCCCAATGGGATTATAACTAGTTCCATCATGACTGTGGTGTGTTTCACCCTCTCTGCTCCTCTGTCTGTCTCCCCTTTAGAAACTGGGCATGTTGGCTCTTATCAATGAGGAGAGTCGCTTCCCCAAGGGCACAGACTATACCCTTCTGGAGAAACTGCACAGCCGACACGCGGTGAGTTCACACGCACACGTGAAAACTTTCGTACATCTTTCACACACTCTATCCCTCCCAGCCTAACCTTCATAAAGTCATAAAAACAATCCATATCCCCTCACCTAAGCTCCTTGAGGAAATGCCTTCACCACCCACCAGCTCAGACAACCTCAAAGAGTTAAACCTCTCTTCTGTCTGTTGAACGTCTGTGCAGCACTTGTACACGCCCCCCTCCGAGCGCTCTCACAGGCAAACACAACAATGCTGAAATGTGATCAGCCGTTCCCCGAGCCCGATCAGCATTGTGTACAGGAGAAAAGAGTGTCCTCAGAAAACCCAGCAGGTATTTCTATTTGGCTGACGGGAAAAACAGAAGAGTTACAGAGTGAGACCTAAGAACCTCCTGATCTCTCCCTGAGGTGTCTGCCCTCACTGCTGATCCATGCGTTACATTTTAAGGTCATGGTCGACAGAGATAGAGATTCTTTGTTTCACTTAATGCCGCGGGGCATTTTTAGTGCTGAAACGATTTGTAGATTGACAGAGAGTTTATCAGCAACAATCAAGCAACGTTCTCACATGTCTCAAATGTGAGGATTTGTTGTTATTCTCTGTGTTATATCATTGTTCATTTATTTTCAGAATCAGACTTTATTGCCAAGTAAGTTTGCACATACAAGGAATTTGTCTTGGTATATCGGTGCTAAAGAACAGTGATAGTAAAAACCTGCACCTGATGGCAATGAGCTCTTCTCTAGTGAAAGAGCAACCGGTACTTCCACACAACACTGAATTAACAAACAAAATAACAAAACACAACGCGCACCAACACCACTGAGGCCGCCATCTGCGACGCCATCTTGTCAAATAATTTATCTAATATTTTATTCTGAAGTTTTTAATATTCAGTCCAAAACAACAGCCACAGACCTAGTCTTAACATAATATGTCTTTTTGAAAATAGAGCAAAATCATTGTCATTGTAAATGTGTTGATCGATTTTTGAATATGCGACTCTTGGTCTGACAAAACAAGATGTCAGCAAAGGGTCTGGAAAATGTATATGGGACATTTTGTCTAATATTCATCAGTTTATTGACAAAGCAGGTTTTTGATAATGAAAGTAATCATTAGTTGCAGACGTGTTACTGACTTTGCAGTTTCCCACTGAACTTCCACTGGAGGACTCAGTGTACTGTGTACTCTAATTAATTTGATTAGAACTAATTAAGTAGACATGAACAGCATTTGTAAAAGTCACTGGTCTCTTTGTTCTATCTCCTCAGACAAACCCGTACTACGTGAAGCCCCGAGTGACCGACCACCAGTTTGGCATCAAGCACTACGCTGGAGAGGTCATTAACAGCTCTTACACACACAAACACGCAGACACAGATACAGAGGTGTCACATTCCTTTTGCTCCCTGAATGAGTAAGTTTTGGAAGTGAGGTAGTTGTTGGATGGCCAGTAGGGTCTTTGCCAAAATCTGCCACAGGATGTTGATGGCGCACCCCTCCTCCACTCTCTTTTTCCTGAGTCAGGAGAGACTGCTTCTCTGTCACCCTCTCCTTCCGTTGCCTACATGATGGCAGCGATTACTCAGAGATCAGGAAAGAAGTGCAAATACGGAGAATGGATAGGGCAAGGGGGGATGGGATGTGGGGGGGGGAGCAGAAAGATTTGCTTTGATAAAGAATGGCCTCATGAAGCCTGCCTTAGACAAGGTCTCCTCAGTGTGAATGTGGCAGCTCAGTCACAAGCCTGACTTGGCTGTCTATGTCCAGAGAGGACAGGCAGGCCAGCCAGTTGTTCTCTCTCTCTCTCTCTCTGTCTCTCTCTCTCTCTCTCTCTCTCTCTCTCCAGTGTGCCTCTCTGGAGAGTTTAGTTGCCTCTCTGAAAGCTCCTACTGTTATCTGAAACGGTGCCCTGAGTTTAGTGGGGGAGTCGTAGCATTCTCCCATAGATTTGATTATCTCTGCGGTGCCAGTGAAATGCAATTGCTTTGAATGAAGTCTCCTGTTGTCAGACATGAATTTGCAAAAAAAAACAAACAAACAAACAAAAAACCCCCCACCTTGTTAACACATGGGTTAACACACATAATAATGTGTGTGTCTCAAAGCAATAATGCATTTTATCTGTGGTAACTGTATGCATGATCAGTGCACTCACCAGATTTTTCTTTTACACTGTGTGTAATTGCCCATGACAAACCACCATTAGACCATCCTAGCTAACAAACCTGAAACTCACAGACTCAGAGAGCTTTGGAGCTTTGGAATGGAGTGTAATTAGTGTATCTGTGATTTATAAGTACATATGGCGTCATGTTTGATCTTATGGCTCCCCGTTGCCTCAAGGCTTGGGGATTGGGCTTGTTATTGGATTATAGTATACACACACAGCTGTGAATACAAGCTCTTGTATGCACATGTACACAAATAGGCTTGTATTTGCACACAGACACAGATTGCAGGATGCATTTTCATATTAATACTAAGTATGTTCTCGCATAAAATATTTTATGTGCACTTTTCCACACATGACCGCACACCGGTCAACACGCTAACACAAACTCAGAGTGCATTACTGTGGATCAGGGTGAGCGGAGGAATGCCGTGTTGCTAAGATGAAGGCTGAACAGAACTCAACAGGTGACTGCATTAACACACAGGGGCTCTGCTGTACATGAAGAGGCCCGTCCCCCTTGTTCACACCGAGCCTTAAACACGCATTTACAGTCGCCTTTCATGTCAGACTTTCTGCACGTGTGTGAACGTTCTCATGTGAAAACCGTAATTACCCAGCCAGGATAATAATCCTCCAGAAGATAGATACTAATTGTATATATAGCACATAAATTAACTTTAATTCCAAATAAGTCATCTATCGTTTGAGGACCTCAGTGTTCAATTTGCCCTGGATTGACCTTAAACCTGTTCAGGTTGTAGGTTGATAATTTTAGGTCTGTACTTCTGTTAGGTCTGTACTTTCTTTGTAAATACTGCTCATCTGCCAACCGAGCAGCTGCAATATTTTTTGTGCAAACACGAACCAACTCAGAACAAAGTTTTTTTTAATATCTTTCCTCACCTCCTCCCAATAACCAGTATATATATATATATATATATATATATATATATATATATATATGTTGCAGTACACTCACTGGCCACTTCATCAGGTATGTCTTACTAGTACTGGGTTGGACCCCCGTTTGCCTTCAGAGCTGCCTTAATTCTTTGTGGCATAGATTCAACAAGGTCCTAGAAACATTCCTCAGAGATGTTTGACATGATAGCATCACGCAGTTGCTGCCGATTTGTCGGCTACACATCTCTGATCCAAATCTCCCGTTCCACCACATCCCAAAGGTGCTCTGTTGAATAGAGATCTGGTGATTGTGGAGGCCATTTGAGTACAGTGAACTCATTGTCATGTTCAAGAATCCAGTTTGAGATGATTTGACCTTTGTGACATGGCACATTATCCTACTGGAAGTGAATTTGTAGCCTCAGTTTCCAGGGGTGGCACCCGGTGTGGTCTTCTGCCGCTGTAGCCCATCTATTTCAGGGTTCGACGTGTTGTGTGTTCAGACATGTTCTTCTGCATACCTTGGTTGTAACGAGTGGTTATTTGATTTACTGTTGCCTTCCACCAGCTCGAAGCAGTCCGGCCATTCTCCTCTGACCTCTGGCATCAACAAGGCATTTTCGCCCAGAGAACTGCCGCTTACTGGATATTTTTCAGACCATTCTCTGTAAACCCTAGATATGGTAATGCAGGAAAATCCCTGTTGATCAGCAGTTTCTGAAATATTCAGGCCGGTCCGTCTGGCACCAACAACCATGCCGCATTCAAAGTCACTCATATTACCTTTCTTCCCCATTCTGATTCTCGTTTGAACTTCAGCAGGTTGTCTTGACCATGTCTACATGCCTAAACGCATTGAGTTGCCGCCATGTGATTGGCTGAGTAGATATTTGCATTAATGAGCAGTTGAATAAAGTGGCCAGCGAGTGTATATTATTTGAGTGCATATTATTTTTATGTCTTAATAATATCACATTAAGATCTAATGATATTAGCCACTGACTTTTATGACTAGATATGTTTTGTTACAATTTAATGTGCAGCTAATTCATTACTTCTGCTTATATATACTGTATATATTTACAGCTATTTGTACAATGCATAAACCATGTAAAAGCTCCAAGTACTGTGATGTGTGTAAATTATATAGATTAATTTTGTTGTATCTAGTATTTTAAATAGCTCTTTGTTTTCTAACCTGTTCAGCAGTTCCTTGTACTGCTGTATTTTTCTCACCTTGTCTTCATAGCAAACACACTCTGCTCATACTTACCTTTTTGCTTTCACCTGCGTAGGTGCTTTATGATGTGCGAGGGATCCTGGAGAAGAACAGAGACACTTTCAGAGACGACATCTTGTTTATTCTCAAAGACAGCAGGTGAGTGTTTCACACTCTCTCCTCTGCGCATACCTGTATGATTCAGTTCATTTGCAAGTGTCTCTACAATCACACGCCCTGTTCTGCACTGTGCGCCTGCAGGCTCGACTTTATCTACGACCTCTTTGAGCGAGTCGGCAGCAGGAATGGAGATGAGACCCTAAAAATGGGCACAGCCAGACGCAAGCCCACCGTCAGCTCTCAGTTCAGGGTGAGACTGAAGCTTCTGTGGCCTAAATATCACTCTCAGTTCCATGCTCACGATTGTGTCATCACACAGACAACAAGTTAATTGTCTCCCATGTGCTGCTGCATATGATAATCACTTAACCCTTAACTTGATGAGGCTCGTAGTCTTGGTATGATGAATGTGACCGTGGGGGCGCAGAGAAGAAAAAAAAGTATGGAAATCACAGAGAGACAGAGCGGGAAGGAGAATGCTGTCTGTTATGTGTGATGGGATGTATGAAATATGTGGTTGTGAGCCAGGCCTGGGGGATGGGGTGGGGGTAGGGGGTGGTGGTGGAGAGGGGTGTTAGTTTAGCATGTCCTAACTGCAGTGTGGAGAGGGAGGGAGCAGGGGAGGATTTGGCAAGCTGCCCTGGCCTACAGTTCTTAAAGCCAGGGGATTAGGGTTGATGGCTGGGCAGAGAGGGGCCAACCAGGGGCCAATCACGCTCAGCTCTGCCAGGCCAGGCCTCGCTGGAGACAGACTGTCTGAGGCAGGGAGGAGAGCGAGGCTGACATAGCCTGTGAGGTTCAAGGGTCCTCGTAGTGTGTATCTGAACATGTTTTTTCAAATAATGTACACTTGTACATTGTAATATTTTGAGGTCTGGACTGCAGTGGACTGTTTTTACATTGTTGTATTGCTACTTAAGCAGCTTTTGCTACGTTGAGCCCTATAAACACACATAATATAGACAAAGAACTGAATAAATAAGAAATCTACTTATTTCAAGTCCCTTCTTTTCAAAATAAACTATATGTTAGCATAAATGTACAGACATAAAGGAGTATGTTTGGATTGATGAGCCAGTTTCAGCTGTCTTGATCTTTATCCTCTTTCTGTTGATGTGTTTCAGGACTCTCTCCATTCCCTGATGGCCACACTAAGTGCCTCCAACCCCTTTTTTGTGCGCTGCATCAAACCAAACATGGACAAGGTAGGTCATGCAAATTTCATTGCACAAAAAAAAAAAAAAAAAAAAAAAAACAGTCAGAAACCCTGCCAGGTCTCGTCAAGGTCAGCGCCTGCAAAGTTAAACCTCCTTGGTGCTATTCATAGCTCCCCATTGCTCAGAGCTAATATTTAGTCTTGCTGTTTCTGTGCTCTCACGACTTCTACTCAGAAGAAAGTAATTTTACAGTGTAATGGTGCTCATTACTGCAAAGTCATATAAATGTTCCTCTTGAAGAGTAGCTCATTTTGTTTATGCGGCAAATTTTCATTACTAATAAACTGATATCATTCTACTGCTTTGGTGCAAAGACTCATTGTATTTCCCCAGATAAAAGAACTGTGCACCAGCACATTCCTACCACTTAAGCCCTTTCACCAAAGGTCAAAGGTCACCGCTGGTCACTCCAGCTGCAGCAGCTTGGCTGATGCTCTGCTGATCTGGCTGCATAAGTGGAATGCCAAGATAAGACCACAGTGGGACATTTATTTACTAGGCCTCTATCCCTCCATTACTCTTAACTACATTACTGAAAACCCTTTCAAAATCACCACTTTTATCCTAATTCTTGATGTTGGATCATTCTGAGTGTTATTCATATTCTGTTCCTTTATTTTCTGCATGAGAGAGTCAATTGGCTGCTCTGAAATCTGTTACTGTTACTTATTAATGTGCACAGTGAGGTGATTGTCCTCTTCTCCCTGCTCCTTACCACCCACTCGCTATGCGTCATTCCACACCTTCTCGCTTACTTATTAGCATGGAAGCCGCGCTGTCGTGCTCCGTCTCTGCACCCGCCTCCTTTTCTCTGCCTTTTTTCCTCATCTGTCCCCTGCTCTCATTGGCTCGGCCGAGCATTCGCTCACCTGTCCTCGGTTGGTCGAGACGGAACAAGCCGTGCCTCTGTTAATCCTGCAGAATGACAGGATTGCATGCACAGCTCTCTGACATGATCGCATGCATGCATGCAAACACACACACACACACACACACACACACACACACACACACACACATATATATATATATATATATATATATATATATATATACACACATATATTTTGTACTTATGTGATTTACACACACCGCTCTCCTTGGAATAAATGTCACTGAGGGAAGGTTCAGCTTGTTTCACTTAAACAAGTCAACATGCCGTACCTCTTTCAGCTGCTGAAGAGCAGAGTTCAGAGGTCAGAGGGGTGCACGCGCATGTATGTGTGTTTGATTATGAACGTGAACACATGCGAGAGTGCAAGTGCCTTCGCATCCAAGTGTGTTTGTTTCCATGCATAGTAGCATTAGCCTGTTATTAGACTGACACATTGGGGAATGCTGCGGTCTTCTGTGGGGCTAATCCAGCACTGTACGCCCTCTGTGTGACAATGGCCTTCGTGTGGACCTTCTGAGCAATCACAGAGCTATGAACAGTGCAGCTGATTATTCCAGAAAGAAAAGCCTTCCCGGTTGGCAAGGTCTTGCTCAACACTGTTCAGGTTTCTCTGTGTGTGTGTTGTCTTTGCAGTAACCTGATTGTTAATGTAAATTGATAGTGCTCACCATGGTAATTTACTTTTTAGTTCAAGTTTAACTTGACTCAGCAGTAAGATCATTTGAATAGGTGTGTGGGCTCAACAGTGTAGGATTATATTTACCTGCAGTGGTTAGGTGTCCCATATCTTAGTGGAGTGAGGCAGATTGTATTCAGGGAACACATACTTAGTCACCAAAACACCAGTTGTGCTGAGCAAGGGCTGTGTGCAGGTCTTCAGTGCATGGCTATTGTAGAAAAATGACATTATCAAGCTAACATAGGTTGTTGGTGTTGTTACCCATTAAGAAGAGAGAGCTTTTTATATTTTGGTGTCTGTAGTTTCATGTTGTTTTTTCTTCTGTCATCTACAGAAGGCCAACCAGTTTGATCCTGATGTCGTACTCAACCAGCTTAGATACTCTGGGATGCTTGAAACTGTGAAGATCCGCAGGGCTGGGTTCCCAGTTCGCAGAACCTTTAAGGACTTCTATAGCAGGTCTGAAAAATCTGTACATACACATTGAAAAATTTTAAATGTAATAAAACAGCTCAGTAAAAAAATCTCTCAAGTGTTAAAAAGATTAGGTCATTTTGTGCTGAAAGGTTGGTGGTCTGTTAAGGTAAATACTGTATGTGTTTATATGGTCTCTCTGTGTGTGTGTGTGTGTGTGTGTGTGTGTGCGTGTTTCCACAGGTACAAGATGATCCTGAAGAGCAAAATCCACCCAGATGATGAGAGGCAGAGCTGCTCAGAGCTTCTTATGCTGCATGACAAAGCCAAGAAAGAGTGGCAACTGGGAAGACAAAGGTGGAGCACTTGTGCGCACACACACACACCACACACACACACACACACACACACACACACACACACACACACGCACCAGACAAACATGTTTTTGTCACTTAGAAGGACACTGCATTGACTTACATTCATGCCTTGGATACTTTGAGTAACCATAACCACTACCCAAACCCCAGTCCCACCCTTAACCTAGCTTTCAACCTTATCCCTAAAGTGAACTAAAAACTCAGAACCTTAAAATTAAATGTTTTACTTTTTGCGTGGGCCAGCTTTTTGTCTCCAGAATGAGAGGCGAGTCCCCGTAATGTGACTGCATGAACAGATGTTTGTCCCCACAGTGGGATTAATACAAGAACAAAAGCACACAAGCTCGGACAGGATAGAGCTACAGGCTCGAAGCAGACAAGAACACAGACGGGAAGATAAGATAGACTTTATTTATCCCACTTGTGGGAAATTTCTGTGTTACAGCAGCAAGAGACAAGAGTGACAAAAAAGTAGAGAAGAAAAGGTAAAAAATATAAAAATAAAAATATAATATAAAAACGGCACAGAAGGGTAAAAATTAAAGTGCAGAAATCAGCATTAAACGTCTCTGTAATTAACAGAAATGTGCAGTTTGTAATAAAGGAAAATGGTGATAATCAGTGAGGTAGATGAAAGTATGTGCAAATAAAGTGACCGGAAAGTGGAGTCCAGAGTGCAGGTTTATTGTCAGACTGGTGTTGTACAGCCTGATGGCTGTTGGAATAAATGACCTGCGGTAGCGCTCCTTCTTGCACCGCGGATGCGGTTGAGGAATCAGGTGCAATGTTGGGTTATGTTTTCCTGTAAGATGGACTCTGCAGCACACTGACCAATCAACCACATGCTCTTCAAAACATGTTCAACAGCAAGGAAATTGCTCATAAAAAAAAAAAAAAAAAAAAAAAAAAAAAATATATATATATATATATAGCATAGAGAGCAGATTGATTCAAATTTGTGTCTTCTGGGACAGATTCTTTCTCAAAATCAAGCTGCTGTCATTCCCAAGCTGTTAATGTGTGCCACAGTTTGGACGGCCCCCTCTGTGACTCATGTCCCAAAGATTTTTCTGGCCGGTTGTGGTCAAACTACTGCTCTCCTGTTGGAAACCACAGAGTTACATGGCTACTTCTAAAAACCATGACACCAACAACTGTTACTGTAACTGTAACCCAGTGCAGGGGCTTACAGTAACCCTGAGACAGCCTTACTGTAGCTGGAGGAGTGTTAGCCTCTCGACACTTACCGAGCTGTTGATTTAATAAACTAAACTCCAGGCGAGTGATGTGGAGGCGGCCCTCAGCGATGAGACGCTGCAGCTGAGCAGAGGAGAGAGGAAAGGTTAGAGGAAAGTCACATCTCATGCATTCGTCTTAGAAAAGTTATTATAGTGTTATGATCTGTTGCAAAACAGCTCTCGGTGATGCTTATCTCTCACCATCCCTCCTTTTCTTTCTCTGACGCTTTAAAAAATTCTAATCTCTCCTGCATAAAGCCCTCTCCTTTTCTCTGCACTCTCATCGAACGATTAATCTTTAATGACTTGTTTGATCTGGACAGCAAAACCTCTTTACTTCATTTCAGGCTCAGCAGGAATGGTCTCTACAAAACCAAGAGAGAGGATATAAATAAAAGCAGTTTTTTATGGGCTTTCTGAAATCAGCTAAATCCACATTTGTCCCACTGTTACTTCCTGCTCTAAGTTGTGGTTCCTGTGAGGCTGTAAAGTCACTGAGACATTTCAGATTTGTTGGTTCCCTTTCGGACAGTTTTGCTGTAATACCCCGTTTGGTTGGCACTCTGTGAATAATGTCAGCTGCGCACATGGCAGGGTGAATACATCAGGACCGAAAAGGTTTGATGTGAACCACATGTTGCTCGTAATGAATATATAACTTGTGCATAACCACAAATATGCAGATGCCTATGTATATTACATTTCTTGATTCAGGGTCAGCACTTTGACCTTTGGCTGACTCTGCTCATAACTGCTCCACTTTACAATGTATATA